>JBBPOM010000341.1:0-30083 GCA_038091455.1 Leccinum uliginosum
AAATTCCCATCCGATGTGGTGCACATTCTTCACATTTGCATGCTCCAGTACTAGGTTTACCTGCCTGGTTTCCCGGGATGGGATTCAAGTCCGCCGCTCCGGAATGCCGGCGCTTGGTGTCTGAAGCAATTGACGCACCGTATGCATGGACTCAACGACGTGTCGTACGTCCAAAAATTGATGCTCCTGTGCATATGTGTGTAACCAATGACGAAATCAAGGCGGAAGGAAATGCAACACCGTCCATGGTCGCCGATGCGATCATTCGGCATCGTCTGGACGATGTGTCCAGCGATCCCGAACTGGTGCACGCTGTCAAATGGTCTGCAGGAACACTGTATACAGGTGATCTTGATTTTTCCGAAACATATGCATTTGATTTGATGCTGGCGATACCCATAGCCTCTGTTGAAACGGTCCGTCTTACTGATTCTGTGTCATGTGAGATTACCTAGTAACGTCAAATTTGCCTATTCGACAGACGAATGCCACACTCATCACCTTTGTTTATTTCATGATGAACCACCCGGAGACGCAACGTCGTGCACAAGCCGAAATCGACCGCGTCGTCGGACGACAGCGACTGCCAAAAATTGAAGACAGGGGGTCATTACCGTACGTTGATGCTGTGTTGCGAGAGACGATGAGATGCCATCCAGTGGTGCCTATGGGTGGGTTGACCTTCGACGCTTGGTTTCCTGATCTGTTGACACGTTCGAGGAGCTCCTCACGCGATATCGGACGATGATGTCTATCGAGGGTATCATATCCCGCGGGGTGAGTAGCATATCAGACCTCGCAGCGACACTTACTGATGGCTTTGTGGCAGGTTCGATGATTGTGCCAAATATCTGGTATGGGCTCTACCTTGTCAGACATGTGCTCAGGATGTTGTTGAGCATCATTGCAGGGCAATCTCACACAACGAGCTGATGTATCCAAACCCTGACATGTTTACACCAGAGCGTTTCTTGCTGGAGGATGGTACATTGAACGATGACGACGTTCAGTGGGCGTTCGGGTTCGGTCGTCGAATCTGGTGCGCTGCCGTTGATGCTCGCTCGGACTCGGACCTTGTCTAACGTGGTGTGTAGTCCAGGGATGCACATCGCAGTTGTGTCTCTATGGTCCGCGATGGTATGCATGCTGGCGATGTTCAAGATCGAGAAGATGGAGGGGTCCGACAACGTGACGTGGACCATGGGCTTATCATCGTGCGTGGCTGCTCAGACTTGGAGAGTGAAGCAGAATTAGATGACGCGTGGTATTTCTGACCCTTCTCAGACACCCGATCCCGTTCCCATGCAGGTTCGTTCCGAGAGATGAAGAGATGGACGGCGAAAAGCTGTCATCGTTGATTGATGCGAGCCGTATTGAGTTATAACTGTAATGTGACTTCATCTACATTGTAGCCGACGCTCTCCATATGATTGAATTATCCACGTAATTTGCCTTGTTGTTTGAGACTGTTCCCCACGTTTTTTTGTACGCCCGTCTCTGCATGTTTTCCTCGTGCGTTTCGCCAAAAGTGAAAGTGCTACTATCGGTGCAAGAGCTACTGCGAGCGCGCCACACACATTGGCAATCACACCATTCATGAGCCTGGGTTTTGGTCAAGACACCCGAATGTGTTTTTACCCTTTGAATACTTTCGCCAATTCAAATTTGTTACTTGGCATCACGTTGTAGCGGTGTCCAGCGATCAAAAACCCCAGTTTCACTCTTTACACAACGGCTGTATCAATATTTAATCATTGTCCAAATGCTTAATTAAATGTGAATACAATATTTTAAATTCTGGCTAAACATTTAATCTTGAACTAAATGTTATTGACGACGGATCAAATGTTATTGATCAACGTTTCCAAAAGTTCAACATTCAATCCTGGTCACCAACATTTAACCTTGGTTTATATAGTTAGCCGGAATTTAAAATAGTTTATTCCTGTTTAATTGACTGTTTGGACTACGACTAAATATTGATGCAGCCGTTGTGTTGGTTTCACTGGCGATTTAATGGACGAGGAATCGCATAAAATAAGATTCTGTTGCTCACGGAAGCCTTTGATTGTTTCGTGTGACAGATCACGATCTCACAAATTCGGAGTCACCCGGGCCGAACGACGCTCTCTGAGACTGTGCCACTCCGTTTGATACCGTTTTTGCAGCCCCAATCTCAGCGAAACGCGAGGCGAACCCCCCAGGTTTTTAACAGTTATTAACCAGTTATTAACGTTTAGGTTTTTGCCCGTACATAGTACCCTACTACTTAGTAAGTACCGTGGGCCAAAAAGAGAGATAAAAATAGTGTGGATGGCTACTCCCTCTCATTCTGAATCGCCTCTGCAAAAAACTTGTGTTTACTTTGTGTGGAAGCTTGAAGCACGAGGTTGTCGAAATGAACCTCGCCCGCTGCGACTAATACTGTGACTCGTCTATGACCTGTTCCCCTTCTACCCCTGACGCGAATGGATGGATAAGTACTCTGCATCAATCAGCCTGTTGGCATCATTAAAAATAAATCAAGGCGGGGAGGAACCCAGTGCATTGACATAAGAACCTACGAAAAGGAACAACTGGGGATCCAAGACACGTCACGTATGTAACAAGTCGCTTACGATTCGAGATCAAACTGCAAAATGAGGCCAATCTACGTGGTACACGAGGACGGGAAACGTTGATCACAAAACTCGTTTGAGAGAATAAAGGGAAACTGGAGATTCGGACTACGCTCTGAATAAATAACGAAAAAAAATAACGGTCGCCTTTAGTGAGCCTACTATCACAACGCCCACCTCACGATATTGTTCTTTCTGTCTTCTTCGTTCTCGAACACGTTGTAGCGAGGGCTGATGCTATGCCAATACACATTCCCTGCGGCCGTGTCAGGGATGGCTTCTGCGTACGCAGCGAGGTAGGCATCTATTTCTGGGTTGATAGACGGTAGATTGCGCTTGCAAGCATGAAAACGTGCCAAGGCTGCTTCACTCAGTTTCGCAGCATGATCGAGTGCCCCCTGCAAATCAAGATGTGCAGTCTCTTTGTTCTTCAGGATCACTGTCAAAATGTTTCCGAATCCCTTGTCGAACTTGTGTTCCTTCAAGAAGGAGTAGATGTCCTGCAGCCACAAAAATCAAGATTCAGAAGAGATAGTGACGGATAAGATTGCCTCTCACGTTCGTGATGATCATCATATCTATCACCGCGTTCTCCATCTCGCGTACGACCGGATGAGCCAAAACATTGTTGGGAATATCCAAGCCGCGGCTGGATCGAATGAAGGTAAAACATATAAAGGCACCAGTCGTTTCTCGGCGCTTGTCCAGGTGCCATTGAATGTCGCCAAGCTCGTTTCTATTCGCATACGCCTCCCGATCACGCGCTTCTTTCCCCAAGGAGATTACCCAAGTCTCGTTGTCGGCGATGAATCGGGGCCAGTGAAAGGGACCCAAGGATCTTCTGATGCTGGGTTGTAATTCGCTATATTGAGAGATGGATTCTGTGAAACGAAATGCGAATCAAAGGTCGATCCTACCGAATCACTGCCATAAGAGGATGCTGTACGGGGTCTTCATCCCGAAGTGCCTTCAACCACAAGACTACAAGAGCCGGTGCATCTTCCTTTGAAGAGCGCTCTCTATACAGATGGTCTAAGCTTATGGAGAGGGGAAGATAGAACAATACGTACATCACATCATCAAGCAAGAATGCTGCCGCATTGTAACTATTGAGTCCCACCAACCATTCATAGGTAGAGTATGGAAACAACGAGGAAGTGAACAAAGGCGCGTCACATTCTTCCATCACCTGATGAAGAGGGTTAGAAATGAACAGATCAACAGACGCAGGATATCAGACGACCATCTTCTCGTGGTTCCCCGTAATCGTACTCTGTGTGTGTAGCCATGCCTTGAATGAGGCTTCAGTTTTTTTGAGATGGGGATTAGGCACCGTCGCTGGGTCCTTGCCAAGCATCGAGAGAAAGTCAGGAAGACGATATACTTGGGTAGACATTGGGAAGCAGGAGGGTGTGCTGTGGCGTTGATATGCCATGCATTATATACACCTCGGATTCAATGCGACGCGAGGGCATCGTTAAGCGGAAGAAACTGTCAGAGACGGATCCTGAGCCCTCAGGCTCTTATGACATGCCAAACGCGCATTGATAATGCAATTGACAGCAAGATCTCGGAAACAGCGAAGTCATATCACACGATGCCGCCAACCGTATCACGGTCCGACATTTCGGAACCAGCATTGATATTCTTTCCGAAACCGTTTGCGGGTTTCCGCGTTGCACCCGTACGGATGAATTGTTCGTCAAAAGCGTACCCGGGCAAGAATGCACATCAAGATCGCGGAATTTGCGAAGTCATCCACCACATGCCGTACTAACAGCCGGAGCGTGCATCTGCGGGTGCGCACGGCGTGAAGTTAGGAAGATAACTTTCATTCATTCTATTAGGGGGCTTTGTTCTGAATAGGTCATTTCAAATATACATGGGCTATTACTGCTACCCGGACCGCTGCCCGTCTGGGGCCGTTTAGGTACCAGCTAACAATCTGAAACCCGCTGACTTCCTAAAGGATAATCGAGAGAGATTGTAATCCCGGCTCTGCTCTCTAACCGACGCCTTGATAGTCTTCGTCGAGGCAACGGGACGCATGAAACCTACATTCGGTGACGTCTCTACCAAAACAAAAAGCAATTAATAAACCTTTCTCTTGATCAGATCACACACACGCACCATGTAAACCACGCACAATACATCAACTACCATGTCTACGAGGGATCAGCAGGCCTGGGTGGATAAAGCTGGGAGAAAGAGAGGATGAGAAGAGGATGAGTAGAGATGAGACGGGACGAAGAAGACTCCTTTCCCATGCCAACGCGGACACGAAACTTACGCGGGCACGGGGACACACCTCAAAACAACAGCAGGGTCATTCATTCCCCCGCTCACTCACTCACCTCTTTCTCCATCCAGACCTCATTCTCTAAGCGCATACACTCCACTATTCCCTATCGTACGACAGGCCCTCGGGCCCTAGTACCTGTTACCCACATTGCCGACACTTAACGATACCTATTCGACACGAAGCACAAGAGCACTACGGCGGGGTCTGTGACGTCTAAAACGGCCGGCGGGAACGGCGGACCGAGTGGGTCATGCCCACCTCGGGGCATTCGCGCAGACGGAGTTGTAGGGGGCAGGAGCCCCATGCTTAGGTAGATTGTCCTCATAGAGTACACACACTCCACACGGGACAGAAATTGACTTAAAAAAATCGAGAGAGATCACTTAGGTAGTCAGCGGGATTCATATTTTTGAAACATACTAAGCTCTAAAACTTCTATTCTTATTCTTCTACCTCCCCAGCTGTTGGTTACGTCGATAGTCGAGATAGAGAGACCTAGAAGAGTAAGAAGAGAAATTTGAATATTTTAGAGCTTAGTATCTTTCAGAAATATGAAACCCGCTGTCGGACTACCTAAGTGATCTCTCTCAATTATCCCTTAGGAAGTCAGCGGGTTTCATAATCGTATGCCCTATGTGGGGTGTTGGCCAGCTTGCAGAGGCGGCAGAGGCATGCAAGGGGTGCGACCCCGGATAGATTGGTTGCAAATTGGGATACATAAGTGGGGAGGTGGGAGATCTAGAGGAGATGGAACTTGAAAGGGAATGAATTCCCACAGGCGCTCAGCATTTCACCGTGGGATCAATCGTTGCTTGCACCGTAGCGACTCGCACCGCCTCTCCCTCGCACACTCACTCACCTCTGCACAGTGCATCCCAGACTCACATCGATCATGGAATTGAAATTTTCGGGGCTTCTCTCATCCTTTTCCAATGTTTCCAGTACCCGAGTACCCGCTCCTCGTCTATCGAAAAAGTGAAGCAAAATATGAACCGAACACGACCGTACACTCAGAACCCGTCACATCATCCACCGTTACTGACATCGGGCAGGACGACAACAAAGTTGCGACCGTGACGGAACTGACAAAGGCCATCAATGCACACCCCCCTTCCGGAACAGAACAGATAAAGATGATACTTACACATCATAGTATACAAATAACAGCGGCAAGAATATGTTTACATCCAACCTTCAGGTAAATCACCATTCGAGAGCAGGATCACCACCACATGAACTACCTGCTCCACTGCATCCTCTGGACACCTCCACGGTTGCGATTTCGATACCTTCGCCCCCTCCACGGGACACAACTTCAGCCGTCGCCTGCTTGACCATCCATTTACCAGTGCCTATGACTGCATCCAGATCCTCGGGCTCGGGCAGAAGCACAAGCAGGCTGTCGTCCTCCTGCTTGATATCAAACGAGATGATCGAGTACTCCATGTCATTCAGACATGCGCCATCGGTGAGTCGGAAGTTCCGTTTATGAAGTGGACCTATTTAGATAAACAGTCTTTGGAAAACTGCTTGGTAAGGACGGAAGACCTACATGAAACGTAGATATTGCCATCTATATCATCACCGACGATGCCATGGTCAAGGACGAATGCCCGTTTGTGTGGACACATCTGAAGGTGGAGTAGGAAAGGTAATACTGCGGCACCCAAGTCATTCATTCATTTACCTGCTGGATAGCAAAGAGACCTTTGCCGGGTACATGGAAAATGGCCAGTTGAGAGTCTCCGTACTTGACGGCGGCCGAACTAGATAATTGTTAGGAAAGGGACGACGATGATATCGAGATACTCACGTGGTGGCACTAGAAATAGTACCCAAGTCTTGAAGTGTAGCCAGCTTGCGCCATTTCCATTCTGACTTCGGTGTTACGACAGACGATGCATGGAACTTAGCAGGAGGAAATTGTTTCGGCCAGTCTGCTGGACGATTTTGTCCACGTTCCTTGATGGGTTCCACATTCGCTTGACCTTTATCCTGAACCACGCGTCAGGAGAAGAAGTGTGTATGATAGGAGGGTTTACCGTGTTGACGAACTGACGGAATTGCCGCCTTCTCGCTGGATCCTTTACCACTACGCTCCATTCGTCATGGTATGTCCCCACCAACAAGTCCATCTCTTTCTCAAGCTCGCCGCAGATTCCAAGGTCGTCATCCAACAAAATCTTTTTGAGTCTCTGCAGGGAAACCGAGGGCGTTAATTGAATACGAAAGGGCAAGGTTACTCAACAGACCTCGATTCCTCCCTCGAATTGCTCGACCCAACGAGCAGTACGCATGAGTCTGTCCGCCGTGTGGATGTAATACATAAGGAAGCGGTCAAGGATTCGTACAACTTTGGATGGCGGGACGTCCTTCGCAAATAGGGTAGCGTGACGAGGGTTGGTACCGCCATTTCCAGCCACAAAGACTGCGCGCAAAGTGCGATGAGTGAGTGATTATGATTATAGGGAATTGCCTTACTGTTCCATCCTTTGTCTGTGGCGATCAGGCCAAAGTCCTTCGACTGTGCTTCGGCGCACTCTCTGATGCAACCACTGACACCACCCTTGAATTTGTGAGGGGAACGAATGCCCTTGTAACGTTCCTCGAGACTGATAGCCACTGAAAAAGTTGTCTGTGACTCAGTATCCAGTAAAAGTGAAATTTGTAGTGAAGCCATTTACATCCAACTGAATCACCGACGCCGTACCTACACCAGGTTGTTCCGACACAGGACTTAACGGTGCGCAGGGATTTGCCTAGGAAAACTCAGCCCCACTGAACAAATCAGGCATTCTTGGAACATTACCATATGCGTGACCGCTCTCAAATCCTGCCAGAACTAATTCTTCCCAGATATCCGGAAGATCTTGCTTCCGAGCGCCGAACAAGTCAATGCGTTGCCTAACACACTTGGCTCAGGTTGACGTATAATACGAATGGAATAATCGTACCCGCCGGTGATCTTTGTGTATAACTTGTCTACGTATGGCGTTAGCACAATACGAATGGTTGACATGTAACGCGCTCACATTTCTTTGCGACCTGTCCAAGAACAATCAATTTTTCTGGCGTGATCTGTGCAGTCGGGTGAGCTCTGGAGAAAGATGATATCAGTGACCAAGTTTACCTCGCCTCCAGCGATACGCGGGACAACGGAGAAGGTCCCTGGTAATATGTCATTAGTCCTTATAGAAACCAACAAAAACAATGGACAATGTCACTCACCATCTCGTTGCATGTTTGCCAGGTACCTACATAGTAACTCAACAAATTTCCGAGGAAACTAGAGGAGTGTACCCACTTGTCGTTAGTGTCCTGGTTTGCATGATGCGATGGCGCCATTACGAGCTCGTTGTAGAGCGATGAAAGGATGGAGGCTGCAGGCGGTAATCAGTGTGGCGGAGATAATAAATTTGCCAAAGCACGTACCAACTGCAGGCCTACACAACTCGCAACCAAGGGAGTCTGGCTTAATTCCGGCAGACTTCATAACCTCAGAAAATATTTGTAGTTTGCGCAGTCTGTATGGAAAATATCATACGTGAGGCAGGCAGAGACCAATGGTCAACCTTACTTGATGATGGTAAAGAGTTCTTGACGAGGCATCGCAAAGTGTACGCAAAGGTTGTTGGATACGGCATGGCCAGCCTTCTTCAATTCAGCCTAGGGGAGGCGATTAAAATCCCACATCTCATGCACGGAATAATCACAAACCTTGAAGATATTGGTTACAAGAGGCATGCAACCACCGCAACCAGTTCCGGCCTTCGTCTTGGACTTCAGGTCAGCCATGTCAGCCATACCGGACTTGACGCATGCCACAATATCACCCTTTGCCACGTTCTGTAAGAGGTTAAGCTTCCATATGCGAACACATATGAAGGATGGACCCACGTGGCAGCTGCAAACCTGCGTATCATCATCGAGGTCGGCACCGTCATCCTCGCCCTTATTTCCAGATCCAACGATGAACTGAGAGGGCGGTGCCTCGATAGCTTTCTGACATCACTGAGAAAGTAGATCAAATTACAATTGATCACTCTCACCTTCTTCTTCACTATGCTAACGAGTTTGACATAATCGGAGGTATCCCCGACCATCATTCCGCCAAGGAGATATTTTCCATCTGCGGTGAAGATGTATCTAGAATACCGTCAAAGACTGAGCTCATTGGTAAGTGTTTGTGGTAAGAACTTACTTCTTGTATACAAAAGAAAAGGGATCCCTGTAGGTTAGACATTCTATGTCAGAAGTCACACCTTTTTGCTTGCGCTGCACTTGGGTCGCTGAATTGGTGGCGTCAGTTTTTATTTCCCAAACAGGTTTCTTGGCGCTGGATGCAGCACGCGACGATCTCTCTGCCGGAGTGGCATCAACCTTCACAATTGCCCCTCGATGGTTGCGTTTGTCTGCAAAGTAGTCACCAAAGGATGCAACCTGTAGCTTAAAGTCAGATTAGCTGGTCATAAAATGACGATATTGGACAGACGTCAACGCCCATCAACTTCAGCTTCGTAGACAAATCAGGCATATTCTAACGAACCATCCTGTCAAATGAATACTTCCGGGACCTATGGAATGAATGGCTTACCATCTGCCTAGGCTTGAAACTACAGAACTCCGTCTGGACTTGAGTAAGGTTAAAAGTCAGGATGTCGGCCATCTCAACTGTTAGGTGTGAGCGTGCCGTCACACTGCAGAGACTGTTTATATCTACCTCCTGGACCAATGAGACCGAAAGTGTTTTCTCGCCAGTGTGCACACTCGCCGATGGCATAGACATCTGGGGCACTTGTCTTGAGATAATCGTCGACAATGATCCCCCCTTTATCCCCACAATTCAGCCCGGCCTTTCTCGCTAAATCATCACGAGGGGTGATTCCAATTGCATAAATCACTATTTGAGTGGCGATCTGGGTGTCATCCGATAATACGAGGCCACTCAAGGCACCCTCCGGCGTTGTCACCACATCTTTTACAGACGTCTTGGTGAGAACATCCACACCCATCGCCACGATACGGCGCAAGACAATCTCGCCACCTTCATCGTCGAGTTGACGAGATAATGGATACGCTTGACGATTGATAATAGCAACTTTCCCTATGGTTTCCCTAGAACGGATGATGGCACTGAATGGACATGACCGCTGCAACATTAGCAGACTCACAAATCGAAGACGGCTTTTGCAGCTTCCAGGCCGAGTAAACCCCCACCGACCACCACAGCCTGTCAGAATCAAGTCAACGGGGCTCACTGTTTCATCAAATCATCACCCACACGCCCTCCCTTAACATGATCTTCTTGGGAATAACTCAATATATTCTCGAGGTCTGCGATATTGCGATAAACGAATATACCCCTGGTTTCTGCCAAGCGTTCCGGTGGTAGGTATGGTGGGAGTGTGCTCTCAGAACCGGTGGCAAGAACGCAATAGTCGTAGTTGATCACACGACCCTTGTTGGTGGTAACCAAGCGGGACGCGGTATCCACTGAAGTAACTTGTTCACCAGTGTAGAAGATGAAACGCTCGGGATCCTGTTGAGCATACCAATCCACTTTCATTGTATTTGGGAGATTAGAAGCCAAGAAGCACGCCTCATGATAAGCACCCACCCTGGTTGAGATAAAGCTTCTCGACAGACCGGTGCTGAAAATATTCAGTAAGGGCAACTCTATTGTAAGCAAGGTGTTCCTCTGCGATATGACGTGTGAGGCTGTGAGCGGACACCTCGCAAGAAGATAAGCAAGCATACCTTCCCCGCAAGTGACGAGACGATAACGCTTGATCTCATCTAAATTGAGAATTTTCTCGATAAACGCTTGATGGGAACAGGATAAATAGAAGCACATCAACTTTCCGGAAAGAATGCTCACCAATGCCCACCATTCCCAGTCCAACTACGAGGATTGTCTTGATCGCTGGATTGGCCGTCTGTGGAACCCCAGCCATCTCAGTGGATGCCAGTGAGTCAGGGTGAGGTGGTCCGTTCGCTACAGTTCTCTCAGCTGACTCGGACATGCTTGTGTCTGCAGCGAGTCAAATGAGTGGGAGAGAAAGAGAAGAGGGTTCTCGAAGGTACAGTCCAGGCTAATAGTGCTCTGGCGTAACTGACGGGGCGTCAGTCATTTTGCCATCACAGTGATATGCAATCTTTGGACTCGGAGCGAATGCCACTCGCTGCTTCCGGTCCGGCGGTCCCTGACCTGTTCCTGGACTGTGAAAAATTTCTAGCACCTTATCTCCACTTTTTCAGGGGCCCAGGGCTCGCCTGGCATGTTATCGCTCTTTCCTTCTTGGCACGGGACCGATGATCAAGTACCCTTGAAGTTTCTAAGTTCGAATTCTGCTGTTCCAGTGGCTGAGCATTGAGATATTGATGGTCACCCGGACGACCGCGCCACAATATGGCTTCCCACACTTCAAGCTTCGAGCTTCGGGTCTCCGAGTTGCCTGCGATCTCAGACGACCGTGTCGACTTCTCGAGGAGATGGGGTGACAGTTCCCACTCCGTTCGGAACAGTCTAGTCTTGCATCACAGTTACATCTATGTCACGGTATTGCACGGTACTACCGTACCCGTTACTTATCTGCAGCAACTCCGGTACGAGAACATAGGTGGGTGAGGAATCACCCGTATACAGGTACGGAGAAGAATTTCTTTTTCGTCTTATCTCTGGCCCTTTTCATATTCCCCGATACATGGTCTAGGATCCTTATCTCTGACACTTCACACCTCGAGGAACAGAATCCTGAGATCGTGCAAACTACAGCCAGATCTCTACTATATCAGGGCGAAGAAAAAATGAGAATAAGAGGGGCAAGTGGACAGGAAACCGAGTTAACCACACGAACTAACCCATGATGGCGGCTGCACACAGTTCCTTACCAGGAGTCAACCTCCGGGAGGTTACGATTAATCCCACCAACTTGAAATGCACCTCGTTACCTTTGCTTTCTCTTCGAAACCAGTATTCGATCAACTTCCATCTGTCTGTCTTCTCCCTCCGAAGCTTCGTCGTTGCAATTTATTGACTGTACCAAACAGCGCTTGGTTGGCTTTTTTCTCCGCTTTGTAAGTTCCTACGGCGTTTATAACATCACTGGATTATATACATGATCGCCGCAGTTTGTCGTGGTTTGCTTTCGCCCCCCTTATTCCGGATGCCATCAAGCAAGATCTCAAGTTAACCTCGGCGCAAATCGGTGGGTGGAGGATAACAGTAGGGACATTCAATGCTCATGATCATACAGGGAATTCCAATATAGTCTCGCTATGTGCCACACTCATTGTTCGCGTTATCTCTGGTCCTCTAGTTGATCGTTCGTACAGCTCCGTTTATGCCGGTTGCTTCCTCACCTCCATTTCAGGGTATGGACCACGTAAAATCATGGCTGGATTGCTTGTTCTAGGCGCCATCCCTTCGGGGTTGGCTGGAACTGCGCACACTGCAAACGGACTTTACTTGGTCCGTTTTTTCATTGGTATACTTGGCGGGACTTTCGTGTCATGCCAGGCATGGACTACCGTCTTTTTCGACAAGAACGTGGTTGGAACCGGTAATTCATCTTCAATATATGTCACACTGTTGACTAATGCAGGAATATATAGCCAACGCTCTAGCAGCAGGCTGGGGTAACGCAGGCGGGGGAGTCACATTCATCGTCATGATTGCTCTATACAATGGTTTACTTTCAAGTGGACTTGCTTCCAGTGTCGCATGGCGTGCAGCGTTCGTTATCATCCCAGTCCCTTTCCTCATCCTCGTGGCGGTCAGCGTCATGGTATTTGGGACAGACCATCCTGCTGGCAAATGGAGCGATAGACACAAGGCAATCACACGTAGACCCGGACGTGACGGCCGTACATTGGACGATGTTTCTGAAGATGAAAAGGCCCTCGATCGTCCTGACGAAAGCAAAGGTGATCCCGAGCAGAAAGGTGGTCTGGAAAACGTCCAGGTCAATGTCGTAGAAGTTGACCCAAGTTCGTCATCTTTTGTTCACGACAAACTATCTAGCGAGCTGACATTCATTTGGCAGATATGGTTTCCGAGCTTGATTACGCAGTCAACGAACCACTTACTCTGAAGGTGGCGTTGAAGGTCATTTCTACGCCTCTGACTTGGCTCCCCGCACTTGCGTACTTCACAACATTTGGTTATGAACTTGCGATAGACGCCAACCTGGCGAACGTTCTTTTCTCACTCTACAAGTCAAACACATTTGGCCAAACCAAAGCTGGATACGTCAGTAACACAACTCAGTCTTCATCCCGACTCTGACCCCTCTTCGTAGATCGCCTCTGTATTTGGTTTCCTGAATATCTTTTCCCGCCCGTTAGGTGAGAAAGATTTTTCTTCTATTATTCCACATTATTGACTTCGAAGGCAGGTGGATACCTTGGCGACTTGGTATACAGGAAATGGGGAGTTCCTGGAAAGAAGTACCTTTTGATATTCCTGGGTGTTGCACAGGGACTGCTTTCTCTTGGTCTTGGCGTGTATATTGACAGCCACCGTCATCCTTCTTGTAAGCATAGTTCGCCACTTCTTCTTGGAGATGCTGATTTAGGTCATAGTGGCCGTAATAATCGTGATGTTGATCGTTCTTGCCATGGCAAATGAATCTGCGAATGGCGTCAACTTCTCCTTGGTACCCCACTGCAATCCTTGTGAGTTCTGTCCCCCAAGTAGAATCACTGACTCACAATGATTCACAAGGCTCCAATGGCTTCATGGTGAGACCTTCGTCGAGTGCATGCTAACAATATATTAACGTATCCAACGCAGAGCGGCATTGTGGGAGCCATGGGTAACCTTGGAGGTATTGTATACGCAATAACCTTCCGGTTCCAACCAGTTCCTGCCGGGAAGGCGTTTTGGATTTCCGGAATTATGGCGCTGGTGTGTCTCCAACAAACTTCTTTTCCGTGGGTATTTTTCGCTCGCTCACGATGAGATCTCATCTAGGGCATCAACCTGCTTATCTCTATCATTCGCGTCCCACGGGCTTGAAGCTTGAAGCTTGAAGATCGCGGCCGGTTCTCTGTCACTGTTCGATTAGTACATATATGCCGCATCTATGTCCCTTGAATGTGTACATACTAGTCTGGTTGGGTGCAGAATCTATTATTAAATTGTGTCAATGGCATGTTAAATTTTGATCGGCCACTGGACTCGTGTCGTCCGACCGTGTTTTCGAGGCAACGAAACTTATCGTCCAACCAGCTGCGTTGTTTTAATCTCGACACCTTCCGTTTTAGGGACCCTGCCCTGACTCATTGATTCTGAAAACGGGCCCGACTCAGGGCTTCGTTTGCGCAGCTTATCAATTCCTTTATCATCTTACCCTTTAAATCTTTAGCAACGCCTGCCGCAGCCGATTTAGCAAACCCACTCAGGCTGTCGACGCTATCGTCTTCCGCACTCAGTAACGTAGGCCTCAAGTACTTCCGATCAGAACTGAAATTCAAGTGCGAGCGAAAAGAAAAAAAAAAAAAAACGGAAATTAAGCGCAGAATCGCCCAGAACCGGTCTTACTAAGCAATCTTAAATCTTAATACATACAGAAGAGGTCTTCGGATCAAGTTGTCAAGTCCGACGTCAAATCAACAGGTACATAGTTGACAATTCGATTTTGAACAACGTGATTTTTGAATATTGAATATTGAGGCTTATCTGTATCTAGGTCCATCGCAAACGGAACTAATTGTGGTGCACACGACGACCTGAGCACACCATCTCAGATAATTTATATGCCTGAGAGGAAATATGGGCCACGATAGCCACAGGGACCCTCTGATTAAAAAGCGGGTCATCATCAAGTTTATTGTCAGTGATGGACATCGAGTATCTTGACTCACCCCTCTTCGACGTGTCTTTCGTGACGGAGGGCATCTATTCGCCATACGAAGCGTCTCTGTTGACCCCCCTCACCTCTCCAAGTGATTCACCCAAGGTTAGGTCTTCCACGCCAGTAGATGGAGGCTTGTTCTCGCTCCCTTTCTCGCCGGCGTCTCTTGACGATCCAACGAGAAATGGACCTTGCCTACCCAAAGCTTTACCTCAGGTGCCAGAAAACGCAACACCGATGGAAGTAGCAGAAGCGGTTCGTACATCATATGCTGTCAGGCATGATAAAGATGCTCACGAAATTTGATTCAGGACCGGGAAACGCCTGATAACTGGGTGAAAAGGGTACGCTGCCTGACCGTCTATGAACGCTCACTCACAAATCATACATATCAGAATCCAGGCCTCATTAGATTGACCGGGAAGCACCCTTTCAACAGCGAGGCAAAGCTTTCTTCGCTCTTCCAAGCCGTGAGCACATCTAACGTGTTTGCCGGCACCGTCTGAGTGACAGTCGTTTGTTCGTAGGGTTTCCTGACACCAGGTCACCTTCACTACGTTCGCAACCATGGTGCCGTTCCCCGTGTCACCGAGGACGTTGCGAAGGAATGGACCGTGTGCATCCACGGCCTCGTACAACGCGAGGTCAACCTCACGGTCCAGCAACTGAGCCAGCTCTTCCCCATCGTGACGTTACCCGTTACCTTTGTTTGCGCCGGAAACCGGAGGAAAGAGCAAAATGTGATTCGGAAGACCCTCGGATTTAATTGGGGAGCGGCAGGAGGTACAGGCTGAACAGCATATCCCCAGCTGCGATGCTGACGGATCATGTTCCAGTATCCACTGCGCTATGGACGGGGGTATATTTGGCGGACATTTTGGAATATGTGAGACCCAAGCGGGGCCGGGCGAAGCACGTCATATTCGAAGGCACAGACAACTTACCAAAAGGACCTTACGGGACCTCGCAACGACTATCATGGGCTGCGAACAAGGATCGAGGAATGCTCATAGGTAAACAACTCTATGGCCGTCATGTCAGTAAAAATTTAGGCGCCTGTTCTAGCATGGGCCATGAATGGTTTACCTCTTGAACCTGATCATGGATTCCCAGTGAGGCTTGTTGTCCCAGGGCAAATTGGGGGCCGATCCGTCAAGGTATTGTAACCTGTCGTCATCATTTAAAGCAATGTTTGACTGAATTCACCCTATTCAAGTGGTTGAAGCGGATCGAAGTCAGCGATCGCGAGAGCCAACACCATGTACGTACGAATGCCTTAAATCAACATCAATGACTGAGAGATATCGCAGCTACACTTCTGGGTAAGAGGGGATGATGACTATATTGGAAGTCGATGCTTGATGCCTTACGGTTAGGATAACAAGCTTTTGCCTACCCATGTGATGCCCGATCAGGCACGCGCAGAAAAGCATTGGTGGTATGACCCCAGGTCAGTTATCATCCCTCGAGATTGCCAATTAGAACCAGATGACTTACCGGGACGACAGATATCTCATTACGTCAGTAGTCATAATTCTGGGACCGTACTTCCGCCTGACGATTGACAGGGAGCTAAACGTGAACAGCGCAATTGCTGAGCCTGACCACGGCGAGACACTCACTGTAAGCAAACACTCAGAATCAGACGACTTATATACGATCCGTGGGTATGCCTATGGTGGAGGTGGACGACGGGTGACTCGAGTAGAGCTTTCATTGGATGAAGGTGCAGAATGGAGTCTAGCAACCATGTGAGGGTACAATCACCATTATCATTTCACGTCTCACCCAGGATTCAGTGAGTACCCTGAGGATCAATTCCGCGAAATCTGCCACTTGGACCCGGTTTATGGAACTCTCGACTTGACAGAAAGTGACGCTTCATTGTGAGCCGAAAGCGCACAATGCGATTTCTAAATGACTTACATACTGGTAGCTGCTGGTGCTTCTGGAGCTTTGACGTCAAGCACAGCACTTTGCTAAAGTGTAATGCATTAATGGTCAGAGCAACAGACGAAGGGTCTGCGGTGCAGCCACGGGACATGTAAGAGACGACTGCCCTTTGCTTTTGTCATCACTCATCCACTGGTAGGTATTGGCATGCACTAGGCATGATGAACAATTGGTTCGTATGCACCTGAATAAAATATATCCACTAATCGAGAGACCTCTTTGATAGGTGGTTTAGGGTTGCCGTGAACAAGACTGAAGACGATGATAAGGCTGTGTTGCACTTTGAGCACCCGGCCGTTGTTGGAACCGCATCTAAAGGGTGGATGGAGGTGCGTGAAGGGTGCGAATAGATGTATTGGACTATAACTTATCCACCATAGCGAATGCAAGCATCAGGGTATGACATCACGAAGCCGATCTTCGGGAAGGATACATCAGAAGAGAAGTCACCTGACACGCAACCAAAAGTAGTGGATGTACCTTTGACGAAACCAGGTGTCACCAGGAAAATTACATTAGAGGAGTTGAAGAAGCAGAATCGCGAACAGCCATGGTTTGTTATCAACGGAGAGGTGTACGACGGGACGCCTTTCTTGAACGAACACCCCGGCGGGGGTGATTCCATCATCCTTGTTGCAGGTGAAGATGCTTCAGAGGACTTTTTCGCCATCCATTCAGCGGAGGGGAAGGCAAAACTGTCGCAGGTACGCAGATCGTAAAACATCGGTAAGGCTTACTGACGCACCACAGTTCCATATTGGAACACTGATGAGATCGGGGGCAGGCGCCTCCGAAATTAGCGACCAGACGACCGATGGCACATTCCTCGACAGGACTAAGTGGAAAGACGTCAAGTTGAGTAGAATCGTACAAATAAACCACGATACCTACCAGTATCGATTCGATTTACCACGAGAGGTTCAACCACTTGGACTTCCCGTGGGTCAGCACGTATTTGTCCGTCTTCGGAGAAAGGACACGGGAGAACTTGTCCAAAGAGCATATACACCTGTCTCACAACAGGGTGCAATCGGTTTCATCGAGCTTTTGGTCAAGTCGGTTTCCTCCGTTTGATCTAAGAGACGTGACTGACAACAATGTAGATTATACCTACCTTCGAAGGACTTCCCGATAGGAGGGAAAATGACGACGGGGTTCCATCAACTGGCAGTCGGTGACACTCTGCAATTGAAAGGACCGCTAGGATCGTTCATCTGGAACGGACAAGGTGTTGCCCGTTGGAAAGGATCCAACAAGAAAGTCAAGGAGGTAGGAATGATATGCGGAGGAAGTGGTGGGTATTATGAGCAAATGGAGGTTTTTCTTGTTGATGGACGTGAATAGGGATTACGCCAATCCTTCAGGTCCTCCGGAGCATCTTCCTCGATGCCTCGGACACCGAGACCAAGGTATGGGTAATAAACACGAACAAAACGGAACAAGATATTCTCTGCCGAGAAGAACTCGATGCATTAACCACAAAACACGGACCGCATCGCTTGAAATTACACTACGTCCTTGGAAAGGCGCCACCTGGGTGGACCGGAAGCATCGGCCGAGTTGATAACAACATACTTCGAGCGGAGTTGCCACGTCCGTCTGAAGAGGGCATGATTTTAGTGTGCGGACCCGAACCGATGATCAACCATACGGTGAAGCCAGGGTTGAAAGCAGCAGGCTGGGATATCGAGAAGGACTTGGTAGTGTTCTGAGTGCTGTACTTATAATCTTAGATGATATGACCCTTGACCCAGAAGGTGTACAACAATCGAGGCAGGGCGTGGAACGCATATAACTCAGTCTGAAGGAGTTTGCGACAAGGGTAACACTGATTGCCCAGCATCGAATCTCACCTTGAAGTTGATCGATTCTGCAAAGGCCCTGGATTCTGCCCATCGCTTGGTTCGAGAGGGTAGGATGGCGATGGAGCCAAACGCGATCCTCGATGTTGTATATGCGTCCCGGAAAAAACGATTCTGAAACTTTCACAAAAAGGGCAAAACGGCTGCCCTAATCTCGAGCGTCAGGTAAAGACTCGAAGTTCCAACGGACCGCCACGAAGCAAAGACGCACCTCGGAGGCTGGGATATATCGCTTCTGCAGCTCCTAGTGACCTCGCGCAAGAATCTGGGACTGTTCCTGACGCAGTTGCTCGACCGTCGACGTGTTTTCGCTCAATTTGGCTTGCAAGAGTGGGGCTTTCCGTTCCCCGTTCGCGTTCCCTGTATGTAGCGGCTATTTTATTCTTTATGAGACCACTGCTCGGAGCTCGGTGTTGAGATTGAAATTGTTCTGCTTGGCCTTTTGTACCTGCTAATTTGAACGTCCTCCGTATCCTAGATTCGCAAGTCAATCTGTGTCTCCGACAAACGTCTCGCCTGCAGCACGAGACTGAAGACATCTCCTGACATCCGCAACGCGCTAAGATGGTAATCATGACGTCGACGTGTTTCGATCCATCGGCACATACGTTCCGCTTGTAATTTTGCCTCGAGATCGACGATGAGTCGATGACTGCATGCATCCGCCTTAAGTTCTGGCCTCCTACAAACGAAAAAAAGTGAGCTCGTGTACTACGGGTGAGCATGAAACGGAGGTTCGTACCTCTTGTGTATCCGCTCTTGATCCGAGACTCTCCCTTTCCACTTCGATCGATTTCTTCTATGTTCATGCGATTTGCAGCGTCCTGGAGCTCAACCCTTTTTCTTCAAGAGTTGGCCCTTACTTACTGTAAAGTCAACCCTTGAGAGTTGATTGCGTCGACATGATACTTTCGTTCAATGGAGTCCAGAAAAGAAGAATGTCCGATGGTGAGCAGATGATGGCCATATAAAAATAATGATGAGAAACCAACAGTAACAAAACGGCGGCGTCGGAGATCAGGATACGAACAATACCGAGATCGAATGATGCATTGGTCAAAAGGCTGATGCACATTGTAAGCTGGCATCGTGACTGTTCCGTGGCTGGGAACCGGTAGTGACACCATCATATCCTCCCGGGCCATTACACAAGTAAATGTGAGGTCGAACAGGCTGCTCTCTTCAACAATCATTGATAAGTAGTTGCCGTGTCATTTATCATTTACAGTACCACCAAAACTGGCGGAACACATTACCGGATACATAGTACGTGAAAAATTATATATATATTTCGTCCGTCCGACATTGGGATGTCCTGACTAGATGCAGTGTTCAAAGGTCTTCAAACCGCGTCCCGGGCCCAAAGTTGGGCTCGGGCAACTTGAGACTGCGAACGATTGCGTTCTGCCGATAGAGACGCCATGGTAGCCCGACGACCCTACGATCGACCGCGAATGAGTAAAAATATTAAAGATGCGGGACAATGAACGACTCACTCGATGATCTTGCGGGTGACTGCAATCGGCGCTAGAAGAATCGCTCCTGCGACCGTCAGCGCTGCAACACCAGCCACGACGGATGGCAGGACGATCATTTCCAACACGCCGTCGCGGAGGACATGGGCTACACGATCCCAGTGCCGCACCTCTGGCAATATGAAACCAGCGCTCGTTGAGCCCTGTACACTGTCCACAGACATGATCATCTGGCTGATTGCATCGAGTACATCATCTGAGGAATTGTCAGTCTCCTTGAACTTGAAAATGAACAGAAAAGCGGATCAAACCTCTCGTGGGCGTGTAGACCTTCCAAATAGGCGTTTCTTTCGCGCCAAGGAGGTCCCCGAACAAATGCAGATGCTTCACTCTAGCATATTGAGGTGTTTGGCGTATGTCTTCCCGAAGTATTTCTGGGTCACCCTCTTATATAAGTCTGGTGTGAGAGCGACGTGATGGCGGTTTGCTTACCATTCTCACCCAGAATACGTATCAAAAATGCAGGGGCCAGAGACGAAGACGCGGGTCTTGATGGTGTAGTCCGTGGGTGGCTTGGGACATGCCTCCCATCTGGATTATGAGTCGGGAGAAGCATGTCAATAACCTCAGGTATAATTGGCTTAAGGGCCTCGATGCCAAACCCTGCATGAAAGTCAAATTGGTTCTTGCCGTGACAAGCTATTTTTTCACGCACATGTTTTCGCCAAGGAACACAGAATGGCGACACCTGCTTTCTGCGTTCCCCATCGCATGGTCCTCATATGTGTCATCCCTCGCTCCACCAAATTTCGGGTCAGAGCATGCTCGCCATCTACATAGATAAGTTGAACGAGGCCTATGTGAGCAAAAATATTGAAAAAACGTACGAATTCGAAAGATATTTAGGTAGATCATGCTTGTGCGCATTTCTGCTGGATTCCCGGCTCCGAGTTTGCGTTCCAACAGCGTGGCAATGTCATATCCTAGCAGCTTGCATTTGAGGGCATCTATTGGCATGTATCAGTATCAGACAAGGGTGGAAAATGAATAGGCCTACCCCATCTTAACAAGTTCTCGAAAACGGTGAAGCCTTCAATTACCCCAATCGCTTCGTCGAAATAGTCCAATCTGATCATGTTGACGATACGTGCAACAATGAGCGGATTATAGTCTGTCAGCATCTCCCAATCGTCTGCGCATCATTTAGAAAAAATGTTTTCGTTCAACAAGAGATTGACGAACTATGATTCAGAAATTTTGTCAGTGCATAGGCAGCCAGCAGCGCGCTATCTTTATACTGCAATTGCTCGATCAAGATGTCCAGCAACCCTTGAGCTAGGAGGTAGGCTTCCAACTCGCCATTAACTAACAAGTTGATCAATAACATGCTACACAACACGATATAAAGTCATCTTACCTTCACGTAATTTCAGGAGAGTGAAAGTGGCGGCAGTCCGTGCATGTGTTCGACGTCCACCAGCAGCATCCAAGAGCTCCTTTATGAACGTCTTACGATTATCTCCCGGTGGTCCAGCTGCGGCGAGGTTCAAAAGGAAATAAGAATCACCTCAAAACTAGCCTCACCAGAGAATATCTTGTACAAAAGTGAATCTCCGATCCTCATCCAGTTTCGCGCAGGGGAGACGTTCGGGGTACTGGCATGAAGGAATTGAAGTTGAACCGACGAAGAGGGATTCTGTACAGTTGGCCGACTGGGGCCCTGTTCCCCTATAAATCGAAGGGATCGTACTGAATATGGGCCTTTGCGGTGAAGGGAATGCATGCATGGCTCACCTGGTTCTCGAAAAAGTTCAGCATAAGAAACCTCAACGAGCGCCTGCACTGCCAACAAACTGACGGATCCTTCCCGCTGTTGTGCTAGCTCATGGAGCCTGTGTTTCACATTCAAGCACAGATGTGGTGCTAGAATCAAGTTTAAGCCTCGAGACGAAACTTCAATTTAATGGGAGGCGGACCTTGTTGAGAGAGGAAAATGACGACTCGCAATACGGCAGTGAGGTGACGTGGATCTGGTCACAGGCGTCAGATAGCTTTATGACGGAAAGCCGCTCGACGCACCGTCTCTGTCCAGCATCAATGTAAGTCTATCCCCCTTGGTCATCCCAGTAGTGATTCCGACGAGCCTGTTGAGTATCATATTTGGGTCTAAAATCAATCAGAGCTGGAAGAAACAAGCAAAATCAGACAAACGTACGAAGCTCCACAAGACACGAGAGAGCATCCATCACATGAGCAAAGTGCTCTCCCGGAGTCTCAATGATATGATCCAGTAATTGGAGGAAACCATCGACTACCCTGTCAATCAAAATTGAACGTCGAAGGTCTTCATGCTTCACTATCGGTCGCAAAAGGGCTACAGCCCTTGGCCATTCTGGCTGATTGGGTTTGATAAAATCTACAAAGGAGTTCCTTGCTTCCATGAACACGTCTTCCAGAAAGGTCTCCCCGAATGCGGCTGTGCACGGACACCAGTTGGTAAGTAGGTATCTACTGATGAAATGCAAAGTGGAACATACACGCATCCCAAGCCTCAAAGTATGCAGCAATGGCAACAAGTCTGACCATACCAGATTGTTTGGTGATGAGATCGATAAGGGTGCTCTGATGGTCAAGCACCTCCCCTGCAGGTGCTCGGCCTTCCGCTAAGAATACAAGCCTCCTCAAAACAATGAATCAATTCAGAGACACAACTTACTGAATCTCAGCATAAACAACAATTTGTGCAGATAAAATGGTGCATCACCATGTCTTCCCGTGAGGTAGTCGAACAGCGTAGCATAAGTGGTGTGGTCGAAGGCCTCCTTCTCCCAGATGTTGTCGTCTTTCGCAGGCATTGGCCCTGCAGTCTCTAAAGGATTTCCGAAGCCATTTCCGAAGGTTGCTTTGGGTATATATGTGTTCGCAAACTGAACTGAAGCATGTATCTTCTGTCCGGGAATGATGCGACGAGGCTCAAAGAGATGCAATCTAATAAATGATTAGATGGATACTTCTCTTAAACGGCACGTTACCTGCGAGCGTTTTCCCCAGAACCAGTGAACGAAACTTGGTATCGAAGCGGGAGGAGTTCCACCAGTTTCCAAAGGAAAGACATCGAATCAGTTGTCCCGAGATCGACATCTTCATCTGTCCAGAGAATATCTCCAGGCTTCAAGACCAATCCATTACTGGATGCCTCCCGACGCATCCACATCAGGGAGATGTTTCCTGAGTGAAATGTCCTTCCGGGCTCGTGCATCCCACCTCTGTAAGCGGGTTGAGAAAGAATATCATGATACATTCAGCACGAACATACACGTCGGAATGACACCCAGCAAACCATACTTCCTTGACATCAGTTGCCTTGCGATTGGTACGTCGACCACTAACGTGCTGTGCACAGGAGACTGCGGCGCTGACCGTCGCGGGCTTCGTCTTGTCGTTGGTTGTGTCATACACATCGTCCAATGTAGATACTTCGCTTACACGAGCGACCCGCTCGTCGATTATGGCGGCCATTCCCAATTCCTTTTCCTTGCTTGCTTCCTCGTCATCGAGTTCTACTAGCTGAGTATCTTCAGGAGGGCTACCGAGATCCGGCGAGTTCATTTCGAGGTAGTATTCTGGAGTATACTTAACGCGACACTCATCAAGCGCCAGTGCATGCCGGATATGGCAAGCATGAGCCGCAGCTGAAGAACCAGACAGATAAACGTCTCCTCGCTCAAAACCGACGGAGGATACTGTGTCCCTGACCGTTTGAATGAACATTTGTCAAAACACAGATGGAAAAAGCATACCACACCCCAATGAAATGCACTCTGACATCCTCCCAAGAGAAGGTCATCTTGAATTCTCGCGCCATATCGTAAGCATTTGGTTGATGGGATAAGATAGACGAGAAGTGGTCATATGCACTACCACAATTTGTCAATAAGATGGAAAGTGAAGCATGAACCAGGGACTAACGTTCCGATTTGGTTCTCTGTGGGGTTCTTTATCAACCCGGCCTGATGACAATGTTAATGAAGGGAAAGATCGACCTGGAAAAAATAAGGGCAGAAGTTTACCTCGTATATCATTCCCGCAAGGATCCTGACTTGATATGCGCCTCGAGAAAATCCTAAAGGCATCACTATTCGGGACAGAATCAGCTGGTAAATGAACTAGACCCACCAATTAGGTAAATTTGGTCCCCTTCTTGGTACTTCCCCGCTAACCAAGCATACGCATCTTTCACAATCTCTTCCACATTCCTTTACGCCGTGAGATACGGTTGTGCATACAGTCTTCAATGCAGGCTCACCGTGCAATTGCGATATCAAACATGTCACGAATGTCCTTTTTCATGCGCTTCACCAAACTCAAGATCTTTGGGCGTGTACCTATACCACTCGAGTAGTATGTGTACTGCTTAGGCTGTGGATCCCTGGTCTTGGTATCGACAGCTCCGAAGAGTTTGACGACGTTGGTATTCTGTTGAGGAATGAGCTGCGATGAGCATGGGGTGAGAAGACACGAGTGTATCAAACACATTTCGACCAAATTTGTTTGCTGTTCCATCGATACAGACAACGAGATTTCTCGGGGCTTGCTTTCGAAGGCTGGCAATGGAACTGCACGTGGAGCACCTGACTGGGCGCGGAAGCCTGTGGGTCAAGCTGTCCGCGCGAAGAGATTGAGTCGGACTGGCAAACATCGGGAGAAAAGTGTGGTGGGTAGGAGGCCTGGAGACAGCAGGTTCATGTAGCACTGGAAGCGCTAACTTTGCCGGAATAAGCACCGGGACGATGTGGGGATGCAACCGAGACCCAGAGTGATTGGAATCGGCCAAGAACGTGCTTTCCGTCATTGTCCAGCTGAGCTGGTGGAATAACTGTGGAAATGGAAGGGAGTCATAGCAGAACTCGCTCCCAGACGTACGTGTTAGGCTAGCTCTCGCCAAGCTGCGTCCTTGGTTGTGTACTAGTGGCGACAAGCTCCGAGTCGAAATTCTCGCACATCCGAACTCCAGACTGTGTCAAGACGAACCCGTGGCCCACCAGTGCAAGAGAGGATAAAAAACGATCAATGGCTTTGAAGCCCGAAAGGCCCGAAAGAAAGCTGACTAATATTGTTGCGCGGGCCGACACACGTTCACCGACTCTCTGATCAGGAACCTGCCAGTGATGTGCCACATTGACAGGCTACTACAGCCCCCTGAAGAAGAGATATAACCTAGTACTTTAAAGTACATAAAGATGATCCCAGGCCTTCTTCGCAATCCCCATTCAAGTTCATGCCTGGTTGGACCTTGGTCGATGCCGATCCAACCCAGGGGCGCACCTTCCGACGCCCTCTGGACGCGACCGAAGTCGGTTTTCTCTGGGATAGTCTCTTCAACGGAAGCCTAGACATCCTACAGCACTTTCGCCTCCGCCTCCCGAAGATCTCCCGAGATACACACTGCTTATTCTCCGAAATCAACATCACAAGGGCATGGTTGTCCACAAAGCGACGTTTCCCGCTCGCTGGGGCCACCGTGCAAGGTGCGACCGGCCCCCTCCCTCTCGACACAGCTACAAATCCGACTGCAGAAGGAGGATGTGGCGGTCATGCAGGTGATAACAACACAGGATTCACCTCGGCGCCTCACTTTGTCGTTCGCGAACACGATCTCTCCGTCCTTCGACAGCGAGAAGTTGTCTTCGGGGAAGTGGCCAATGCAGAAGAAGCCCAGCGACGAGCAATCGCTTTGTTGAATGGTCCACGTCCGCTCTCGGAGGACCTGCTCGTGCAGTTGTACGTTTTCCGCGAAACCAGCTCTGACAGCACGGATGCTCTCCACTTGATAACATTGATGGCACACTGCATCACGGATGCGGTAGCGAACATTACGTTCGTGCGAAGTTTCTTGGATACGCTGTCGAGGAGCGGAGAGCCAGATTTAGAGTTCACTCAGGCACCCCTGGAGGAGAGGTTGGCAATGGCGAGTCCCTCGACAGAGCTTTTTCCCGCACATTTGCGTTCCCTTAGTCTGGCGAGACGACGGTGGCGAAGGGCAATAGCGACAGTGATACTCCAGTTGAGAATGTCCAAGAGGCAGGTGAGCCTTTACGACCGTTCCTCGCGTCTAGATAACAAAGCTCATAAGTCAATGGTCTATCATTAAACCTTGATAGGGTGGACATACCCTTCCAAGTCGCATCACACGCTCGACGCCACACGTCGCCGCACGAACTGGTCACGTCTCCACCACGCTCACGCACGAACAAAGTGCTGCCGTGATTACCAACTGCCGCCTGCACGGCATCACGTTCGGAAACGCCTACCTTGCGCTCGCACAAGTGGCAATGACCCGTGTACTTTATCGGCGGTACTTGCGCGGCGAGATCTCGCAAGAGGAGTGGGAATATCGAAAGAGACAACCACATATCAGCGGGGTTCCGCTCAACTTGCGTTCGTATCTCGACAAGGCATGGATTGGAAATGGTGGCGGCGGCGAATTTACATTGTCCCTGAGTTTTTTTTACTACCAACTCCCCTTCATGACGCTATGTGAACACGACTCGGAACATATTTTGGCGGACGGTGCACCGCCATTCTCGAAGCTCCTAACGTTCGACCGGTTCTTGCATCGCGCCGGATTGGTCAAGAAGCAGGCGACAACATACTTGAAGCATCCGTTATTTTTCGAGATCGTTCGTGCGGTCAGTTTGGCGCGCCTCGAGCGTACGCGGCTCGGTGCTTTGAAGTGGATGAAACGCCTCAACATTTCCCGCGAATCAATTGGCGCACAGGAAGAATCGGACGGTGAAGTTCTAGCTGTCAAGGATATGCCTGTGGTCTGGGCTCACGGAGGTTCAAGCCTTGGTAATGTACGCATTTGCACTGTTTTGTTTTGGTTCGCATTCCTCATTCTCGTTTCAGGTCGATCAGATATTGCCATCTGAATATCCCTTACCTCTCACCCACCCGCTTTCACCCCACTCTTCCGTGACACATCCAGTCAAGGCAGGCTATGTTAGCTCTCCTGCACAATCACAATCACCGTCGCCCCCACCGTCACTGTCTACCTCTGATGCTACCCCAAAAATCACGGTGGATTATACCATGCTCTATCTCCACATGCATCCCGCAGAGCTTTACCTCGGCACAGCGAGTTTACGAGGACAGCTAAGCATGTACGTCTTGTATGACTGTAACGTGTTCGAGGACGGTGTCGTGAAGGAATGGTTGGACGAAATGAGAGAGGCAGTATTGTGGTATCTCGGCCAGACGCATCAATCGCGTCCGAGGCCGTGGCAAAGTTGATGGATAACCCGGTCGCGGTGCAGATGTGTGAGTCACACGAACTGAAGTATTTTTGAAGGGTTGATACCTAGAATCCGACTAGAAGTGTACGTTATGAAACAATTTCAATGCAATCCCAGCTGTACAGTTTCGAGTTGGTTAACATGGCCCCCCGGGACCCACGCCTAAGAGCGACAGAGGGCTAGGTGACAGCGCATATTCATCCAGCTCGGACTCCATAAGTGCATTTCCTTGGACCGACTGTTCCTAGTCACTACTAGTACTATCGCCTTAAATTAGGGTGTTATGTAGGAACAGGCTAGCCAGTTGCTACATAATAACACACCGCTTGTCCAAGAAAAAGGATTCGCCCAAACTTGAAGGGGTAGTCTAGCAAACGTCAATCAAGGTTTCCCTCCCATTTCAACGACCCGCCGATCAGCAGACACTCCCGGTGGTCCATGTCGCGTCACAGTGTCACACTAGTATAATCCACGGTAATTGATTTGCATGCACCCTCAAGACCTCATTCCCTAGTTCCTGGCAAATTCAGGTCGAGGCCGTCAAGTCACACGCCCCACTGACATTTCCCCCTGAGGCTGCCGCGGGCTTCCTGTTGAATCATGCAGTTTTGCGTTTCTTTAATTCCTGCCATTTACTGCTCCACTGCTCACCACTGCCTCTCTCCCTCCTGTCCCAGCGCACAGAGAGACGTCCGTTAGGCTATGCGGCCTTGGAGTCGTCCATCATTCGGACGGAGAACGCCAAATTGAACACAGTTAGCCAGATGCGACTCTTGCCCTGTTTTTGCGACTTTGAACCACTCTGTCGAGCACGCGGGTCTCCACCGCCACGCAGAAGCCTTTCAAGAATGCAACAAAGTCGTAACTCAGCCTTTCTTCCCAATTTGGGTTGATGCACCGACGTGTATCACTTACCGCGCTCTTTTTGCAGCGCCTCCACCCATCACGTAGGCGAAAGCCTTGAGGCCCTCGTCGCGGGCCACGCACTTGTACCCTTTTTGCACCTCTCTCACACTGTGAAGACGGAAATCAATTAGAAGAGAACCTCACGGGCGAACATTTGCCATGTCAACGTGACACCACGTGTGGGCCTGCACGAGCATCTCGCATGCTACTCCCTCGAAGGCAGGACAGATACATTTCGCAAGTAGACTATGCGACGGCGGGCGATGACCGAGCCTCTGACTCAAAGGGAACAACAGTCAAAAATCCCGATGCTTGAAAGTCCTGTTCCCATGCAAGCTACGGGACAGAAACGGAAGGAAATCGCTGGCTTCCATGCCAAAGATTGGGCAAAGCCCAAAACAATGTCATATCGTCTATTTCGCCAAGACTATATTTGCCAGCCACATCTTGGCTCTGTGGTCATTACAACGATGAGAAAAGCCCAATGTGACCTAGTACGTGAGATTTTTTGCGTCCAGCTTTTATCTGAGACGTCACACCTGCTTGAACGTGTTTCGCGATGTGAATGGAGACTCTCGGCGATAGCTGGTTGTCCTGATGACCATTAGGAATGGAAAAGTCAATTCTGAAGCTGACGGGGGATTCAATATATCTTGCTCACCAGGAAGATACAGAAATCTAGAGCTCGGAGAGTGGGCGATAAACCCTCAGCGCTGTACTCACTTGGTAACTTGGTGAGGACGCAAACCCTGAGTCTACGTAAACTGTCGTATGGAGGATGGCCATTATGATGCGTTGCGGCGGTATCTCGGATCTCGGGTGCCTTTGAGGCTTGTGCAAGGTATTCCTATATGCACGCTCACCCCGCGACTCATCTTGAACATGCGGGAAATGTATGCGCACAGTACACTTTACGGGCCGAAGAGGGCATGGGATCGACACGGGGTTTGGTTTGTCAGTCATATCTAGTAGCCACGGGGCGGGCCGTTCGTCGATCGTATTTGCGGACGTCGAGGAAAGAGAGGAATTGGGGCATGCCAACAGCGAAGATGTACAGATGGAAAGGAGAACAGCCCACTGAATTTGTCCGAAATCAGAGTAGACCCTGCGTTGATGAGTCGATGACTTGTAGCAATATGATATCGTTACTCGCCACCTACCGTTGCAATATCAGATTCACGTTGGGAGACCGCCAGATCGAACGTGGGGTCGACACAATGATCCACTGCCACTGCAAAAAGTAAATCGACTAATTCAGAGCGTCCGAGACGCGGCAAGGACGCGAGAAAACAGCGTAAATTTCTGTTAATCAGCGGCATCTTTGACTGACGCTGATCACTGAGTGATCATTTTGTCTAATACTATTATCAAGACCGTCTACCGTCGGCAGGCACAGTCTGTGACACCCAGATTACAGGATACTAAAAATCAGCGTCAGGCTGACACTCAGAATCAGCGTCGATCAGATGTGACGCTGATTTCACGATATACTTTTTTCTGGCAGTGTTGACTGAGGAGGCAAACAAAGATTGCTGCAAAAACACACTACCAAACCATACAATGGGGCAAGCAATACAGAAGCACAGCACCGAAGCCCTACATGAACACGAGAGGAAGAAGAAGAAACAACGAAAAGCAAAATCCGAACACGTACACCACTAGCACATCACCCCACCTGCTTCACCGTATACTTTTCCCAACTCGGATATACAAACGTTTCCGTCTTGGTCTTGGTCTTGCTCGTCGAAGTAGTGTCCTTGCTGACCATCTGTGCCCGCGTTGACTTGTGTGTCGCAGACTGTCCGCCGGGCACGT
>JBBPOM010000342.1:0-30040 GCA_038091455.1 Leccinum uliginosum
TTCGTCTATGTCGGAGGCGGAAAAGCAGATCCGTGCCTGTCAAGCCATTGCTCGACTAAGGCGACCGTTTGGTGCATTGTTGTTCACGCCGACCCTCGACGGTGTAGCTGCATACAAGAGGATCGCGACGGAGAGTCTGGTCACTGTGCAGGTAGCGGAGGAGATGACGCCGATGGTATTGAACAAGTTGATTGATGGTGTGCGGATACTAGATGTCCTTTGATGACTGTTTATGTGTAGTACTTCAAGTTGTTCCGTCTCAGAAACTTTCCAAATGCTCCAAGTCCTATATTCAAAAGTGGGACGCACTGTGGCTCCGCTCGTGCCTCGCTGCGCCTCTTGCCCAGGCACTACGTCGCTCGTCCAAGCCCGTTTCGGCGCATCTCTTCCCAGTCCACTCCCTGGGGTCCGAAGCGTGCGATCCCGATTGCTGGGTATGTACACGCGTCTGCGAGGTGTTCCCACTGCCGTTCACCTCGCAACACTCGGGCTCCCGTCCCCGGTCGGAAAGCGCTTCTGAGTCGCTCTCCGCCCGTCTACGTCCTCTCAGCCCAGTGCATATGATGGAGCGACGTTTAAAGAGCATTTTTGCTCGCCTCACTGTTCTCGCTTTCGTTTTGCTGTCCAACAATCTCACAATTGCGTAACGACGTTATTTATGTAGCACTATTCTCGTCATTACAACACATGCATGAGATCCGTCACGCTTGGCCTAATCTCTGATTCATCCCAGCACCTTTGCATGATCTCCCAGAGACGATCGTCGAGTCCTCTCGCGACGGCGGCCGCATCGCAAGGTCTAGGGGGCTTCTCGCCATGAGCCACCTTGATGATTACTTGAGTCGTGTGTCGGACGGTCGCCCAAGGCATTGCGTGCGTCATCAGCTGTTTGAAAGTCACTAGAGGCTTCTTAGATCAACACAAGGAACAAGCACACCTCCAACATCGTCATTCCATATGCATAGATGTCAGCGGCCATGGTGAGTCTGCCTTTGTCAAAGCATAGCTCAGGTGCCAACCATCTCTGAGAATTCGAGACCCTGACACCAAGGAACGAGCATTTTTCAATAAGAACTCGGTAAAAATGGATGACCGCACTCACCCAGCAGACTGAGTGAAGGGTACGCCGGTTATGTCTTCTACAACCTATTCCGGGCGCATTAGGCAGACGTTAGGTTGTCATTATACTAAGACATACTCGCGAGAAACCAAAATCGGCAAGGAGCGGGATTCCGATCGAGTCGACGATGATATTGGCCTTGAAAAGCAGACGTTAGACATGAATATGCGCATGTGCGTTGATAATTACCCCTTTCAAGTCCCCATGAACAATGGGTGGGTCCATGGTGTGCAGGACATGGATGCCTTTACTGATACCTTTTATCTGTGATTTAGTTCGGTCAACCAAATCGATTCGAGGATGGACTGATTGCCAAGACCTACCAATGCAAGATGGTCGACGTCTGGGAAGCGGCCGACATATTTGTCAACCGTGCCATTAGGGTGCCAGGGACTGACGACATAACTATCGCTGGGATGAGATAAGGTTTTCGACTGCGACGAAAAAGACGCCGCACGGGAATGGCCCATCGCTCTGGCAAAACCCATAGAGGGGCAGAATATGACGGCCTTGATCTGCCTCCCACACCCTATTCCAAATGTCGACTTCGCGTCTGAATCGCTGACAAATTGTTTGTGCAAATACATCGACGGGAATTAGTGGAATGTACCTGTAGACTCTTGGGGGTGGAATGCACTGCACGCAAGATCTTGATAGCGACCTTTTCTTCGTGCAGGTATAACCCCTCCCAGATGTCCATGGAACCCGTCCCACTGACGGGGTATTGGCCAAGTCTGCGCACTTCTCCCCGTTGCAGATGCATGTTTGCAAGAAGTTTCCCGGTGCACTTTTGTATGTTATACAAGTTTGTTCCGAGTCCTTGGGTATCATGACTAGGAGTGATCGAGAGATTCTAACAGCAGATCGAGGTGTTTGGATCGAACTAGGAGGCGACCAGGGCGCTCACGCACCTGTTGCATCAGTGCCATGATAGCCTTTATATCATTGCCCTGTTGATGCTGGGTCATCGCAATGATGGATTGGGTATTCTGGATATCAGAGAGATAGGTCAAAATTTCGGCTCGGTCACGTTCGTTGTTTGCCTTGAACTCTGACTGCCAAACCACAGTGTCTAATGCTGCAGTGAGCTAGGGCAAGAGATCAGCCAGAAAGGGACAAGATATTCTGTACCCACTTGGAGTTTCGCTAGACTATCGTTGATCTCCAAGTGACAGTCTTGAATAGCAGTAGCCAGGTCATTTTGCCTGACGAAAAGCTGGACGGCGCTTTTCGATAACCATTTATCCATACGGTCAACAACGCTGTGGAGAGTGCTGAAAGCATGTCATCAGACTCGGGAACGCGCTGTGAGCATAAAGAAGGACCTCTGAACGCCAGCACTCAATCTTTGCTGCTCTTCAGGGGAAGTGTCATCACCGTGCTGTTGGACGACGACCAAGAAGCTGATGGAACGATCCTGGAGCTGCCGCAAGGCGTTCCTAGTGGCTGGTGAGATATGACGAGTAGATGAAACGGAGACTGGCATACTTGTTAACACTGGTCTGCCTGATCATGACTACGAGGGTATTGAGAAGGCCAATCGCTGGGGCGAGCCATGGTACGGGGGCGAACTGGGAGGCCAACTGGGCAGAGCTGAGAAAGAGGGTAGCAGCAACAGGGATCGCTGAGAGAGCGGACATGGTGGTGATAATGATCTGAAAGGGTCGATCGTCTTTATCCACAGCAATCTCCACGTGACGCCAGATGGCGATGCGTCTGTTGCCCGAGCCCGCCCCGAGCCTTCCCCGGTTCAGGTCCCTCGTCGTGCATGGCCCGTACCTCGCATCTGCACCGATTCACCTCTGCTTATCCGTTCCACCTCCCCACAATGCCATTCTCTGCACGCCCTCCCGCAACGTTCTCCTCCACTCTCTCTCCACCGATCATTGGCTCAACGCGCACTCCTCCACCGGAACAGTCACGGCCATGAGCTCCAGAGTCACCGTCTTGTTCGCCGCGTCATTTCGTCCCCCGTGCGCCGTACGAATGACCCTTCCTCCCTAGCTATCCTCCTAGTCCCCAAGCTCTCCTTGCGGTCCTCGCCACACTCCGTACGCACGATGTTTCCGACCCGTCTGTCCCGATCGCTCCGAAAGTGACACTCGACCGTGCACCTTCTTTGCTTGTGTTGCACGAGCTTTCCTCGTATTTCTTGCCCGAGCCCGGAGTGTAAGTCGACGCGCTTGCCACGCCTCGTCCCATTGAAATTCCCACAAGATACACCGTGTCTTCGTATCTCTTGCTGATCACGCACGCACTTTCCACCGTCGAGTTTCTCTCGTCACAATCTCCCAGGTATATCTCCTCTCTCTACCTGGAAGCCACTGCAACCTGTAGATTCAGCTCGCCACCCATAAGTCTTGCGGTTTTCGACACCCGACTAGATCACCTCAAACTCCCCGTACTTCGGACACCGCCCAGAAGTACTCTCGACGATCCCGACGGTTCAGAGGAATCCCCTAGACCGGAACCCGTTCTCTCTTTCGTCGAAAAGTATTTCGAACTTTCGGGCACTTTCCAATGTCAGTTAGACTTGTCGGTCCATTCGATAACTTCCTAGCTAAAGTCATTCCAGCACGCGAACAAGCCGAGTCAGACTTGCAGACCTTGCAAACGCCCGTTTTCGCATTCCGTCGTACCGGGAAAGACGGTGTTGAGAAACTGTACTAGTGTTGATCGATGTTTGTATCTACATAGTCGTGTTCAGCTCCACATGTCATCTGAATCCGACGGTTTCTTTTCCAACCTTCTCAAGCCAGGCTCTTCCCTGCATCCCTCGTTCTTGTTCGCAGTCGACTGTGCCTTTGTCTTCCTCTTCTTGGTCTTTGCCTGGTCAGCATACCTCACGAATGGCAATATCCACTTCTTCATCCTGATGGCGATTGAGATTGCTCTTTGGGCAAGCGTAAAATGGTAATGTCCGATCTCTCCTGACGATGGCTCCTACTCAGCATGTGATAGGTTCGTACACGAACTGAAAACGCTGCCCGTCTCAGAGGTCACTTTAAAAAAGGACCAATGACAACCACGTCTGGTATTCACCGCCGCGCTCTGTCGCTTCCTTCGTACCAGCGCTTTGTGTGTCTGACGCTTTCTTGTGCTAATAAGAACACTGCCGAGACGTCAGCGCTATGTGATATAGATTGAAAAATTCGACCTCACGTTCTCTTTCTGTTCCGTCCAACCCTTCTCGAAACGATTGCGTCACGTCACTGTTACTCCCTCCACCGCCTGAAGGACCCAGCGCTGCAAAGTGCTGCGCTTGGTCGATCACCTCTGTGAGACGCCCACGGAGTGTCTAATGCATGTCATCCTGAGAGCTAGGAGGCACCCCGACACGCAAAGGCTACACACCTGCGTCAGAACCACCTCCATTTCACGAGCCTGGTCTTCCGATAATCTAGAAATCGGTGTTAGCATGACTCCAGCATCCATCGCAATTCACACACATCTCCATGATCATCTTTCCAAATCCATACCAAAGCCCGCCGGCGCCGACGAGCCCAGAGAGCTTGACGCTCCGAGGCTCCGCTTTTAGTGCATTCCTGACTCTAGTGCCGAAAGCTCCCGGTGTTGCCACATCAGCCCAGTCCCTGCAAGGGTCATAGAGCGAATCGGCGGCCAGATGGTATAGATAGGCTCACGAATAGATAAAGATGTATGCTAGCCACATCGGAAGTGAGACCTTTGTTAAGGCCTTGATCTATCGAAATATTTTATTCAGCGCGGTGATAACTGAGTCATGGATGGGATCGTACATCTTTATCGGAGCCTCCACCAAGATGCCCCATACTGGGTACATCTATCTTGAAGGTGCATTGTACTTTCTGCAAAGTCACATGCAGCGACAGTCAATCTATAGGTAGAGTACTCACTTGGTTTTCCGCAAGGATACTCTCGATCGAGAAGTAATCGTAATCCATGAGAAAGTGGAGGGCACGCGTCTGATTACACCCATCGACGCGTCGGTGGCGTGAAACTTTTCTCCCAGTGTCAACAACATGAACACGATCAGGCACTTTGCGTTGCTCGCACGCCAGCAATCATCATCACGGACTCATGCGTTTCGGTCTCAACGCTCGTTTTCATTCACATCTCGCGTCCATGCAAGAATAAGAAAGCCGTCGGAGCTTGGCTCGAGCCTAGGCAGCTTTGAGGACGTGGCAAACATGCCCGCCATGCGGAAGCTGTTGAGCAGTCCAGAAGCTGTGAAGGCGCTGGACGAGATCCAACAGCTCATGCATCAAAAAGGTACACACACTTGACTGTTGTGATGACTGCAAGCAATTTAAATTGTACAGGTGTCGACCCGACCACAGGCCCAACGACGATGCAGCTGTTCCAGCTGTTTTCTAACGCGGAATTTCGCACGGCAGGTAAGAAACTCAAGGAGGAACTCGAGAAGGCTGGTGTCAATCTGTCAGATCCAGTAAGTTTGAATGAATGTGGCCCCGTGCGGTTGTTCCTCTTTGAACGTCTACTCGCAGGAACTATTGAGTGCATGGAAGAGTCTGCAGAAGAAGACAGGAGGTAATTGACCGGTCCTGGTTAAGGCTGCTACTTGTTGAGAGCTACCCCGGCGTGACCGAATGTCTGCTCCGGCTTAGATTAAGTCTTGACTAGTATATAGATTCGACGTCTTGCTAATCAGACGTTTACTCCTCTCGTGATATGGCCACCGAGCAATCGACATCTTCGCATACCGCGGCGCCTGAGCATCCCCTTCCTGCTACACATTTCTATTCAGTCGAGTATCCAGGTTATGTGCAGCATTCTTCCGTTCCGTTGGCGGTTCGCAATTTAGGCGGCATGCACAAGCTCGAGAATGCTTTCAAGCGTACCGCCGCGCGCAATGAAGCTTTGTTGGAACTCAATCTCCGCTGCGGTAATCCTTATGCACATCCAATACCTGGTGACGTCGTCGGGACCGGCAATATTCTAGTCAAGGTCACGAAAAGAAAGCGTCGGCAGCCAGACCATGATGGTGTCGTTGGAGAGTATACTGCAGAACCGCTGGGCGTCATATTCAAGACCGTTCGGTTTCGCAGTAAATCTGGCTGTTATCATAACAAGGACGCGTGTTCACTACGAGGACAGGTATGGCGGACTATCAGTTTCAACCCGACATGTCGGATCCCGTCGCGCAGTTGCGGCTGGCAATGGACAGAATGGATGGTAAGTCGGCACGACCCATAGAGGATCGCACTGACGTGTCTGCAGTCGATGCCATTCAGCAGTACGTCATCCCCGACGAGAAAGAAGACTATGTGCTCTCTTCTCCGGCGGGTGATGATCCCAACATCGATCCCGGTCTTGTGGAAGATGGCGGACCATCTGTTCCACGGAGTAATTTAAGGCTCTTTCCACCGCCGATATTCAGTCGTCAGGGAATTCCTCAAAACTACAAGTAAGTCGCTTGAACACGTCTCCACAGAATAAGCTCGATGATGAATAGTTTCAAACCGAGCGCTGCCTCGATGGTTGCTACCGTCGTCAACGAAGAAACCGGTGAGGAACGGAAGCGGCTCATCAACAAGGGTCGTTGGAAGGGATATGGTCCTGCAACAGTGACATTTGGAGATATCAACGTTAGTTGCTTCCTGATTCGTTAATTTTCGCCTTACGCTCCACAGGTCCCAGAAAATCCAATTCCTGCCGTGCAACAAGCCCAAAGTCAAGTCAAACCGGAGCTCCTCGAACGCGTCACACAGGTCGGACTGGTCCGTCGAATTCTCCCAACAGTGTGACTGACGCGCCCATTAGCTCGTGCTAGACCGTCCTATCTGGACGCGTGCTGCCCTGTATAATCAATTCAGTCCTGCCGAAGTCAGGGAGATACACAAGTGAGGTTTTTTTCTTCACTCTTCACATCAACTCACGACCTGCAGCTCAAAGGTCTTACTCCCTCTTGTTTGCTATACGTTCCAGGACGGGCCCTGGCGGGATACACTTATCCGCCTCAAATATGACCCAAGGAAGAACCCAGAAGCTCGGTTGTAAGCATTCATTAGGGAGCAGATCAGTAACTTGCCTCACCAAACCTACAGCTATCAGCGAATCTATTTCCGCAATGCAAATCATCCAATGTCTAGGGTCTCCATTGTCTCCCGCAGACAGGAAGGGAGATCGGCTGCCGCATATATCACCAGGTCTGTTGAACAAGAGGAAGCACTAGAGGTTGAGCGACGGTGGATACCACTTTTCTTTTCCCCGGGCGATCCATAATTCCATCCCTTTTTCCAGCAAGTCGCACGTATTTGATGGTGTCACACTCACCAAGGAAACGGCAGCTTTCCAGCTTTGCGATATATGGGACCCAATGCTGAAAGACATGATTGAAAGCGAGGATGATTTGCGTGAAATATGTGATGTAGGTATCACTACGTTTGCTGCAGGGCTCCCACCTCACCGATTTCAGGAACGAGATGGGTGGTACAGTGCACATGCGTTTGAAAGAATCAAAATCGTCCTCCGTCACAAATTCTTCTCCCTGCTACAAGGTTATGTGGCGACCCAGGAAGAGTGCGAGGCTCTACTCGAGGAAGACACGGCGGGGAAGAAGACGCAGACCACTCGAGTCAAGAAACTCAAATATGGCAAACACAACATGGCCAAGGGGGCGCTTCGACCTGAAGATGCAGCAGTAAGTTCTAGTGTTGCTTCTCTACCAATATGCATTTCATTTTTTTGGTGTCTTCAGGCTGCAAGGTTGCAAGCCGCTCTCGAACGCAACGCGAGGAACTTACAAGCAAGTCGGAGGGAGAAACACGGGGATAATTCGCATACGCCGGAACCTCGATCATGATAAACGGCATAAAAATGCGATGTTGTCACTTTAACCTAAGGCATACCGCATGGCTACGATAGGTGATACATTTGTCGAGTGATCTACAGGCCTGCGATCCTTGGTCGTCGTGACGCTGTGCGGATGGCGGAAGTAACCGCTTGGATCATGAATTTTTCTTTTGCTCTGCACGTGCTTTTCGCTAGTATGGTATTAGACAAGGTCATATAAACAGGGAAAGATTGGGCGTACCGATCCAATGAGTGCGTAGAGCGAGTTCCGGCGGAACTACGTGATAAGATGAAGGTCATTTATCGCACGAATCGGGCAAACAACGATAACACACCTTGGGGTCAACCTATAGAAAGCAAGCTTTAACATAAGAGAGCATGTGGACTGAAAGCATGAATACATACCCCCTTCAATGAGCGCGTCCGCTTAGTTTGTGGCCGCTTGATGCCATTCCGGTGGGCCTTGCGGCTCTGGTTGTGGTTGGTGTGGCTAGAAAGGGGTCGACACGAATTTCGAGCAAGTCCATGAGGAGCTCACTTCTTGGACTTGGCCATAACGTCGACTTGAAGACTCGGGGGGGCTTACACACTAGACGATGTGATTAGGGAACAGGTGTGGCTGAAAAACTATACAGTACACGGCATTTCCCGGCATACTTTATATGGTGTGGATTTGTTCGAATTACATATCCGTTGGACTGCTTGAATGTCCAGATTGCTGAGCCAGCTTGTACTCATGCCAAGTGGTGGAGCCGGGTGTAGCTATATTTTCTTTCTGTGGTCAGCCCGGAAGCTCGCAAATCCTAATATTAGGGACGCAACTGCATGGGCCCGCCTCCGCAAGATACCTTCGAAGCATGTAGAAGGCGAATTTAGCAAGATCTAAATCTTATCAACTTGTTTTCTCGACACGGTTCACCGGCACCGACGACGACAGGAAGTTCGTGAATTGATCATGATTTCAGTTTAGTGTCTGAGACGTGGTCGGCCGAGTCACCACGATCGGCCGAGAAAGTTATTGATATGTAGTTTAAATAGCCGGTCACCGGAAGCGAAATCGCAACAAGATTGAACGCACTCTTTCTTCGTTATCCATACCCGCTGTTATACTCTGCGCATCGCTATGCCAGCACCCGTCACTGGACCCCGCACCCTATACGATAAAATATGGGATGATCATGTCGTGTGAGTGATAGTCACACATATCGAAGTCGCAATGGAGCTGACTTTCCCCCAGCGATGCAATGGAAGATGGATTAGCCCTCATCTACATCGACCGGTACGTGGATTGGTCTTCCGAGCGAACCCGATGATGAGATTGTCTTGCAGTCACCTTGTTCATGAAGTCACGAGCCCTCAGGCGTTCGAGGGACTGTACGTTCCATATCTACCCGTGTGGACTCTTTTTCTGATAGTGCAGATAGGCGATCAGCTGGGCGGAGCGTTCGCCGGCCAGATTGCACCCTGGCAACTGTCGATCATAACATTCCGTGAGTAACTTTTGTGCACCGGCAGCACTATCGGTTCAGAATACTCATTCGGTACAAGTACGATATCGCGCAAGAACTATAAATCCGTCGATACGTTTGTCGCAGAAACCGATTCTCGCGCACAGTGTATGGCCGTCGAAGAAAACGTGAAAGAGTTTGGACTCACATACTTCGGACTGGCGGACCGACGTCAGGGTAGGCACTCATGATCTTCGGGCAAACTCTCTATTTCTGATCGAACGATAGGGATCGTGCATGTTATTGGACCCGAACAAGGTTTCACAGTGAGACACCTTCTGACAGACTGGTATTTTTGGCACCATATATAATACTTACATCCTACAGCTTCCAGGTATAACTTGTGTGTGTGGTGATTCACATACCTCCAGTATGTTCGTAATTTTAGGTCTTGTCAGTGATTCATGTGCTCTTTACATAGCCCATGGCGCATTTGGTTCTTTGGCGTTTGGCATTGGGACATCCGAAGTCGAGCATGTCCTTGCTACTCAAACCTTACTGCAACGCAAGGGAAAGAACATGCGCATCACCGTAGACGGTGTCCTCGCTGAAGGCGTGTCCTCAAAGGACGTCATCCTGCATATCATCGGACTCATCGGAACGGCTGGAGGCACAGGACACGTTATCGAATACGCTGGCCCCGTTTTCCGCAATTTCAGCGTGGAGGCTCGTATGAGCGTCTGCAACATGAGCATCGAAGCCGGTGCCCGAGCTGGTTTGGTTGCACCTGATGAAACCACCTTTGAATACCTCCGCAATCGTCCCTTGGCTCCCAAGGGCGAAGCATGGGACCGTGCTGTTGCTTATTGGCGTACCCTCAAGAGCGACGACGGCGCAAAATTCGATATCGAACTCAAGATCGATGCAGCTGATATACCACCCACTGTTACGTGGGGCACATCCCCTCAAGACGTTGTTCCGATCACTGGCTCTGTACCAGACCCGGCAACAATGGACCCATCTAAGCGGGTTGGTGCAGAGCGGGCCTTGGCTTATATGGGTCTGCAACCGAACACCCGTATGGAAAACATTTCCTTGGATAAAGTCTTCATTGGTTCCTGCACCAATAGTCGCATTGAAGATCTTCGCTCTGCTGCACGAGTCGTCTTGGCTGCCGGACCCGACGCAAAGGTGTCACCGAACGTCCAAGCCATGATCGTTCCTGGTTCAGGGCTAGTTAAGCAGCATGCAGAAGCAGAAGGATTAGATACCATCTTCAAGCGTGCTGGTTTTGACTGGAGGGAAGCTGGATGCTCCATGTGCTTGGGTATGAACCCGGATCAGCTGGGGCCCGGCGAGCGCTGTGCTAGCACAAGTAATCGCAACTTTGAAGGTCGTCAAGGCGCTGGAGGGCGGACTCATCTCGTCAGTCCTGCCATGGCAGCAGCTGCAGCCATCAAGGGAAAGCTCACTGATGTCCGGAAGTTGTTGGGTTCAACGACTGAGACTAAGACCGCTGGAGCGTCGTCCCTGAAACAATTGAGTCCGCACGAGTTCTTCACGGATTCTGTCCTCCCTCCTCCAGAGCCCCAACCCCTCATCCACGCATCCGGGACCTCTCCTGCAGAGCTCCCTGGGTCTTCAAGCTCTGCTGTTGCGAAATTTGTCGTCGTCAAGGGGGTCGCAGCACCGTTGCACATGTCCAATGTCGACACAGATATGATTATTCCCAAACAGTTCCTCAAAACGTTGAAACGTACCGGACTGTCCAATGCGTTGTTCTATGCCCTTCGTTTCGATCCCAAGACAGGAGAGAAGACAGACTTTGTCCTGAATCGTGCTCCATACGACCAGGCAAGGATTCTCGTTGTTAGCGAGCCGAACTTTGGTTGTGGTAGCTCTCGCGAGCACGCTGCGTGGAGCTTGTGAGTCCCCTACGGTGGCTCGGTCATCTGACGCTTGACAAGCATGTATTGCAGGAATGACTTTGGTATTCGTTGTGTTATCGCGCCGAGTTTTGGCGAGATCTTCCGGAGCAACGCTATGCAAAATGGCATGCTCCCGGTGGCACTTTCTCAAGCGGAGTGCAAAGAACTTGCTGCGGATGCAGAGGCAGGCGTGGAGCTCGCAGTCGATCTCGAGAAACTGGAAGTGAGGCGAGGTAACGACAAGCCGGCGATCCGCTTTGCGGTGGATCCATTCCGGCGCCACTGTTTGTTGAATGGCCTGGATGACATCGCACTGACGCTGCAGAAGGAAGACGCCATTGCCTCTTTTGAGCAAAGCAGGAGCGCAGTTTGGCCGTGGCTGGATGGGTTTGGATACAAGGGAAACAAAATCCCAGTTGTTCCTACAAAGGCGACAAAGAAAACGGACTGGTGAAAGCCCCTGCAGGGCGATGTATTGTACTAATAGATGCTCAGGAAGAAGTCTTACGGATTCATGTAAATTGAGCGCTACTGCATCCGAGACTGAGTTGAGACTTGTGGTTATTTACATGGTAATGCGCTTGAAAGCTTCCACCATAATCCTCCTTCCTTTCGAGCGCTGCTCTGGGGTTTTGCTCAGGACTGGATATTTCAGTCGCACATGCCTCCACCGACTTCAGCCTCCCCGATGGTCCTTCCGGTCTCCCAGTCACAAAAACCTCAACCCAAGCTAGAAAATGTAGACGCCTCGCAGGCAAAGAAGGAACCGCAGCACAGTGCTCGCAGGGCCCCACTCCCATCGAAGCAAACGCAGGTATCAGAGCAGCTATACGCCAAGAAAGCGCCTCATCGCTCAAGTAAACCAATCATCAATTGGTTACAACGCAAGCTCGGCGGTTCAGGCAGGGCAAGGAGGATTCCAGATGAAAATGCCTTGAAGGTCACCCATAAGATCGTCCCAAACCCCAAGAGTCATCTTGGCGTCACGACAGCGCACGGTTCACGGTCTAGCGGTCGATCCATCTCTTCTCCTTTGCCGCACGTCAACTCCCCCGTATCGCAGCGGCAGGGTACTGTCCATTATCACAGGAGGGGTGTTCCGTCTGCAATGTCGCACAGACGTACCATCTCCCTCAATGATGCGGAGACGGACCTAAATCAATCTCTTCACTCTGGTGACGATGATTACTTGGATGCCTCCACCCGCCATTCATCCCTAGCTCGCGATTCTATGTGGTCACCTGCGAGTGCTTTAGAGGCCGATGAGGATGCATCGTTGCGTCCTCTACCCCCTACCTCCCCTCCGTCACCCTCCCTTTCCCATTCCTCTTCATCCTACATTTCTCATTCTCGCACGTTCCGCAGTATTGCAGCTAGCACTAAACCTACCACTGTCCTCAGCATTGATCTGCCACCCCCTGGAATTGGCCACATTGCCCAAGTTCCTGTGACTCCCGTATCACAGGTCTCGCCACGTCATGCACCCCATGCCCGCTCATCTTCTACCGGTACTAATGGTGGCCTGGTTAGTGGTGGCGCATCTGTCACATTCTCTTCCTTTACAGCATCCCCCCAATCCACCTCACATCCACCTTCTTCCATAGCACATGCAAACCTCCCATCTGGACTATTAGGACTCAATGTCCATGGACTTCAGGCACCACTTCATACGGCACATCATCCCCGAAATAATCCCCGTCCATCTTCACCACCTCTTGATAATGCTTCGATGCTTACGCTCGCTTCTTCGGCATATGCGATGCCCGGATCACGCCTGACCATCGGTTCCTTGGGGTCCGCGACTTTGTCTGGCTTACTTGGAGGCGGTGACTCCATCTCTCACCTAGGAGGTAGTGTGCTTGGGGACCCAGAGGGGGAGAATACCAGCCAATTTCTTCTTGCTGATGACGATCGCTTGGATGTGGATGGTGAGCGGGATGTGGACGCCAGTCTCCGTGCCCTCAGACCTAGGAGCTCGAGGAGAGGTAGCTGGGATAGCGAAGTCAGTGGCTGGAGTGCCAAGATCCTCGGAAGTTGCCCAGGCCTGACCGCGGGGAACAAGAGCATGTGGACAAACTACAGTATGAAAACTGGCGGGCCCGAGGATGCGGACGACGAGAAGATTAATGAAAGCGCAGTCGACGGCGGGGCATGCGTGGATTCGCCATCGGAACCTGAGGATTCAGGGGCGCATCTTAGAAGCGAGGTTGGCGGTGACAGGAAAGAATCAGAACGCCCTGAAGTCCGAGCACGCGAAGAAGACGCACCCTCGACGTTAGGACGGTCGACAGGTACTGCAGTTTTGAGAGCCTCACGTACAGTTGAGGATTGAAACACCTGTGTCATGGCAGGGCCATTGGTGAACATTTCTTTTTTACTTGGCGCCGAGTATCATGTTTCCTGGGTGCTATCGCTGACAACGTTGATTTACACGCTTTCTTGTTGCTTCTCAGTCTGTTCGATCATACTTTGCACTGTGCACGGGTGCACTATCTCCCTTTTCTTGTCTGTTTAGCACATAGCAACATCCTGTGTTTACTGGTAATATCGGTACTCTTCATGGCCTGTACTTAACTTTATTTGGCTCTGGCCCTGTTATTTAATTGGTGTTATAGGGACCGAATAGCAACTTGAATGCATCAGCCTCTGACAGGCTTCGACGAATGCGGTGGTGTTATCCGAGGGAGTTTACATAACTTGGTCTCCCCTCTTCCATTGGCAAAAGATGCTGACCGAGCTTATCCAAAAGACTTGCTCTGAGCTGACGTGGAACTGTCTACTAGATACTCTTCCGCGACGCTTGTGGAACAGGTTCGGACTCGACAAGCTCACAGTCACCCTCGCTATACTATTCGTCACGGGTGGCCGTGGTCTTGACGCGAGCTGCCCAGACTATTCCACGTATTCACAGGTTACTTTCCTCCACAACTACGTTGTGTTCGATACTTAATAACGATTTCCAGACACCTCATGGTAATCCTTCTCTTGGTCCTTTGGAGTTGCCCTACATGCGGCTTGAACCCGCGTGCCGTACTTTCAATAGCACGTCCGTCGAGGTAATTTTCAAGCTCTCTCTTAGGTCCACTCTTATACGTTCATTCATAGAAAGTCATTTCCGATATGAATGCACGTTTAAAGGATCCTGACATCGCACGTTTGTTCGAAAACACTTTCCCAAACACTCTTGGTGAGTTGTCCCTCTAACGAGTGGAGTGGAAGTTAGGTATTCTTGATTTTGAACGCGCTTGTAACACAAGATACTACCGTTAAATACTTCAGCGAGGTGTGTGTTGGTCGAAATGTAGGTAACGCTAAGAGTGAAGTTTGCGCATAGGAAAAAAATCTGGCTTTCATCATCACCGGAGACATTTCGTACGATCAACCCAAAGCAAAGAGAATTCTACTAACGCTGTTGTCCTAGTGCTCACTGGCTCCGAGACGCTGGAAACCAGGTTTGTGGCTGAAACCGAGATAGTCCCTCGTACACTCACGAATGTGGTCTAGTTTGCTCAATATAGCGATCTCTTGTCGACAGACCGAGAGCTTGCTACCCTTGTCAGGGCTGTGATCAATAATGAGGCACGATATATCTCCGCACATCCCTATTGTGGTGCTTTCCAACCACCTCCGGAGAGCGGTTTACCACCCTCCTACAATGCCTGGGCCGACAAGGTAGTCGTTAATCCGTGAGTTACGCCTCAAGGACTTCACGACGAGGAGTTGACCGACCGACCGATCGTGTCAGCCCTATCGACAGCCAAGTTGTGTTTGAATGCAAGGTATGTCTCGAAAGATTCTACTCTGAGAAGATGAGAGCAAATATCTGAGTGATACAGTATGAACTCGACTCGTTGTGCAGCTTCCTCAAATTATCCACATCTTATTACCAAGCAACGAAAGACTCGTCGATGATGAATACTGATTGCAAGTCCTTTTATTCTTCTCTGATCTTCTGCCAGTCAACACTAAGTTAGTACCCGCATGTAGGGCTATCTGCGGTCGACGAGATCTTCCGTGTTATGAACGAACAGTCTCAGCCCTCATATGATGTCAACTTCGATTTCGTTTCGTATTACAACTGGACTGGGCTTCCGGGGTCACTCCTTGGTCCGATCAACAATGGCGGGAATGGCGAACCAAAAGGATACACAGGTATGGTCGGAACTAGCCACCGTCCCTCCGATGATTCGTCTTTTTACGGTGAGTTTATGACGACGGGTCTTCGTTCCAAGCCAGCCGACCATATGTATCAGCCTTCCTTGTTCCGGCAAATGCCATGCTCAGCGTCGAACTAACCAACTTGGTCACAATACTTGACGACGCCGATATGGTACCTAATGTCAGCGCCCAGGCCAGGCAATGGAGTCAGAGAATCAGAGATGCCATTTATGAGCATGCTGTAGGTTGCAACACTGCATTGTAACCGGTGTTAATGGATGTTGTTGCCCAGGTCGTCGACAACGTCTTTGCATACGAGACCAATGGTGTGTTTTAGAAACCTCGTTGGTCAATGCTGATTTGTAGTCTAGGCCTTGGCTCCGTCTACATGATGGATGACGCCAATGTTCCAGTGAGTGCACCCCTTTTCGTTCAAGTGGATGCATGTAAAACCCTTTTAGTCTCTCCTTTCACTCCCTTACCTAGGATTTCTCCACAGAAATGACTCAATGTACGTCAAGACGAAGAACAAGTTGATGTCTCGCCAGAACCCTTATTACGCCAAGGGTCAAAGCTTCAGTGGCATTGGGCGAGTTGTCCGAAATTGTGTGGAGTTATTCTTAATTATTTATCCACAGTGGTCCCCACATTGATGCATGGAACCCGTGGCCCATGTCACGAATTACTCATATATTCGGCAGTGACGACGACGAGGAGATCCTGGAGTCGTTGTACATGATTGTGAACGTGAGAATTCCACACCTTTTTTTTTTTTGGCCCAATCAAATGTTTCTAGAACACGGCAGGGCTTGGCTTGGTCCACGAGTCGATCAACGTTTACAATGGAGAGTATACTCGGTCATGGTTTGCATGGGCCAATAGCTACTTTAGTGAGATGATCTTGGACTTGGCAAAGCGAAAGCCCCACCTGTTATTTGACAGTGGTGAGCCTTACGTACCAGGGCAAGGTGTATCAGTTCCACACATGCTGTAGGACGTAAATATCGAGATGGGCCTACTTTGTCTCTGCGGAACAAAGGGGGGTCCCGCGGCCATTGCAAACTTATTCATTAGCACAGCCACTGCTGTGGTTTTGTGGGCACTGGTTATATTCTCGTCGATGAAGGACGCGTAAGGCAGGACGTTCTTTCGTTTCTTTCCCTTCCTCCTCTCCGTCGTAGCCCGGTGTACAATTCATGTCCTTCATACCCCACGAGATCGGAACTCTTATAGCTGTCGTGCTCAAGGCGGTATGGCACTCTTTCGAATCCTCCGTGGTCAGCTTGCTGACAGTAGGACAGAGAAACTTGCCCAATAAAAGGCACATTGGGAAACAAGCTCCCTATTGCCTGTTGACGCTGAATGAAGAGAGACGGCGAACCAAAGTGATCAAGCGCGGTGGCCAGCACCCAGAGTGGGATGAGGAGTTCCGGTTCACCATATACGAGGATGTAGAGGCTGGTCTCGTTCGGGCCTCTCCAGGGAGCGACGTCCCTCCGCCGTTGCCTCCAAAGAAGAAGGGTCCCAAGAAGATAAAAGGCGGGAACTTTATGAGGCTTCAATGTTACGCAGATGACCCGCGCGATCCAGATTTTATCGGAGAGGCGCTCGTTGATCTCACTGAGGCTTTAACGAAAGGCGAAACGGATGGTAAGATAACTGATGATGTCAATCACGATCGATCTTGTTGACACCAGTCCAGAGTGGTTTACACTTCTGAACAAAGACAAGTACGCAGGCGAAGTTTATCTTGAGCTGACGTTCTGGTCGAATGTGCGTCTTGAATGGAGTTAAATTAGAGTCACACTCATTCCATCGTTATCAGGAATCCCCGCCAGAGAAGAAATCCTCTCGAAAGCCAACGGTATCAAACAAGAACTATGGTGGACCTGGTTCATTTGTCCCCGCGGATGGTAGCGCTGCACCGAATGAAAGTGCACGTCTGGCCGCTCGACCGTTGCCACCTAGCACTGTTAATCAGCTTAATTCTTTGCCCTCATCCCTGCGCGTCTCTGGTTCGCACCCTGATTTGTATGCCCCCCCTTACGAGCAAAGGAACGAGATGTTGCCAGCGGATCAGATGGTCAGCGATTTCGCAGAGCTTGGTGTGGTGGATCAGCAATCGCGTGACAATTACGCAGTCAGTTAACTTCCCATTCTCGTATGCAATGCCCTCTGATTCGCGTCCTTCATCCTTTGAAGCAGACCCTGCGGCCGTCGATCTCCGCAGGACTTCATCCACTAACGTTGCTTAGTTCACAGTCCTACGAACAGCAACAAGGTCGGATGGAAGGTTCTGGCTTTGTGTACGACAATGCGGTTACTCCGAGAACAACTCAGTCCCGTCTTAGCTTTAGTTCATCTTACTATCCAACTTATGAAGACGGATCAGTCTCCAGTCATCCCCCTGCAACCCGGAATCATGGTCCCAGATATAGTATGCCTACCTCGTCATCTGGTTTTGTACCCATCACCAGTGTCCCCACCTCGTCCAGCTATGCACGAGCGTCGTATTCCCCTGAACCCTCTGCATATGGTGTTCCACATGGTTTTGCATCGCATTCTCCATCTCCGAATCCGCCTCCGCCCCCACCTCCACATGCAGGATATCCCCCTCATCACACGCATCCTTTGGTAGCTCCGCCCCCACCACCACAAAGCGTTGCTCGTATATCTCACTCATATAGCACGTCACAAGTACCCGACTACCATTCATATCAGCTGACGCCTTTGGGTCACGAACAAGTTGCACCATTCCCCACGCAACCCGCAGATCATGGTGGTCCGCTTCCTCCACCTACCCCAGTCCATTCGGCACCTCCTCAGATGTACTCAGCACACGCATCTACCACGCCGTCACCACCATCTGCAACCCCGCCTCCTCTTGCGGCTCTCGGTTCCTCTGCTGGATCGAGGCCTCTGCCGCAGCCTGGACAATATCAGCGAGATCGTCGATACTCAGTAGCGATCCCACCGTCCTCAAGTTTCCCTCAACACGCTGGCATAGGTTTTCCGAACAGCGCATCTCGTCCTCCAGTCCCTGCTGTTCCTCCACAATATCGTCGCATACCCTCTGCGCCTGGCCATGCACCTCTAACCGAGCCTATGAACACTCGTCCACCTCCACTCCCTGTACCTCCTTCCCAGATGCAAGGAATTCCTCCGAGGCAACCGGCGTTGTCTCAGCCGCCTCTTGTAAATCATCCCATTCAACCCCCATATCAGTCACTTCCACCACCACCACCGCCGCCATTGCCAAATCCGCACCAACATGCGCAGCTTCCTCCGAGCACTCCGTCGCCCTTGGGCCATAAGTCGCATTTCCAAGGAGCAGCGCAGCGACCATCTCCACCTTATGGCTATGGACAACCTCTCCCGATCCCTCCTGTCTTTGAAGACTGGCAATGAAGCACATACACGTAGTAATTGTGTTGTCGCTCCCATCCACGCAAGAGAAGTCTCGATTCAGCTTGAAAGTAGATACGTCATCGATTCATCATATACCGACTGGCGGTCAAGATATCGAGTGCTGGATCACACTCATTCCATTCACAACTGGCGTCACGTCGACGAAATGTAGCACGTAAAATAAATACGATTTATACATCAATCTTGAGTCTTATCCGATGTAGCCTCTCGTCTTGTTCTTTCTTCTCGCCAACGAGCAATTGCCGTCTCCGTAGGTACCATACCCTGACGAGAGAGCTCCATGACGGCGAGTCTACGGATCGCGCTTTCAGACTGCCGAAATTCGGCTTCGTGAGATAGTAGTGCATTGTCTGCGCCAACGACCAGACCAGCTGTTACGACTGAGGAGGGGACGTGAGAACGACGACGGCACGTCCTGCGACAAGAACTCACACAAGGTGATGAGAAACGCCTTGAACGGAAGGGTCTGGCGTCTGTCGTGTGAGACCAGACGAGGGCGTCGGGGAGTAAAGTGGGTCAGAGGTTCGCGCGTAGATATGCGGTCAACGTGAAACGTACCGGAACGTCGGCGACGTATAATGTGCGAGGGTGATGACGCCGAGGCCGAGTGCGCCCATCTTGGCTGCGGCCTATTATTACAGTGGAGGATCGTTTCTCAGTATAAGTACCTCTCGGATTTGGCGTGAACGGGCCACAGCCTGGAGCCCTGGCTGCACGGGGTTTGTGACGACGAACCTTGGAGCCTTCGACTACTTGAACCATGAATGCGCGTTGGATCGCTTCATCTCGACGTGCGCGCTTTGCCTCCGTCGACATGGAGAAGAACGGTTAACGTTGAGGGGATATGATGTGGGTTGCAAGTTGTCCTTGCCAGGGAGTCCGCCTCACGCGTTGGGGATCCGAAGATCACCGGTGCCACGGGCGCCTGCGGTCACGTTTGTCTCGTGCGATCCCACAGGTACACGACTCGGAGCTCGGATAGGATTACTTCGGACTTGTAGAAACTACTGGACTAGATAACGTAGATAGAGCGTGTCGAGCAAGGATCTGGTTCCTTTCGTCCTCCTGAACATGCGTTCTTACCCGCCCGGGAAATCGATGTATGCAAATTCGTTCCTCTTCGAACACGCTAACCAACGAGGACCGATGTGTACAACTTGTGTCACAGGATCGTTGAAACGTTGTTGCTGTGTGCAAATGGATCAGATCAACGAAGGGCTCGAAAAGAGTGAATGATACTGACAATCGCAACTTCTTTGGAAACGTTGCGGAGATCCCAGAAACGTACCGCACCGTCCCTATCCCCACAGGCGACGAGATGAGACCACGTGTCCGCTGATGGTGCATTCAGAGAAAAACCTCCGGAAGGGACAGATATGTAGTCAACCTTTGTCGTACCGTCCACGCCTCTCCTCCATGATAAATCCGAACCTTGCGACTGCTTGAAGAGGCGTCCGATAGTCACGAACTTCAAACTGCGTTTCCAGGTGCGAAACCTGCGGCGTGTAGGCTCAGCAAATAATACTGCTTGGAAACTGGTTAGAATACCTCGAGCAAGGTGCAAAATTCAAAGTTAGTCCTGTGCAGGTGGGATGGGAAACAAGACAGCTTTGTGGATTTCACGACTCGTTCTGCAGACAAGTCATAGATAGAAAGGTTGCGATCCACTCCGGCAGATAGAAGTTTGTGACTAGAGTCCAGGATCGGCAGGAGAGAGTAAATAGTGGAGCTGTGTTTTATGGCTAGCTCAACTGCTGAAGCACCAGAAAGGTCTTGTGCAATATCCCATATGTGCACACGATGATCGTAGCCCCCGCTTGCAAATTTGAGGGGAGACATCAGTGATGTCACCGCACTTACACCACATTTCTTCGACGTATTCCAATCACGGCGAAGTGCGATGGGTCGGGGAACCTGAAAGATAACAATCAGAGAGTGTACCAATAATGCTGAGTTGCGATGTTGACCCAACCAAGTCCCAAATTCAACAAGGAAATTTGATTTTGCTCCCGTGCATGACCAAGAACAATGACGGGTTCTCCCTGGTGCGAAAGAATGCATGCATCGTCCACAAATTCTTCGAAGGGTAAAGAGGGTGATATAATATTGCGATCCCATTTCAGCATACTATTTGAGCCGAGCTGGTCGATGATACCATGTGCAGTGACAATGTAGGTGAAACCATCGTTATTCAATAAACGACGGGGCTTGTCGAAAGAGCCAAGCGAGAGGGTCACGATATCACATGGAAGGGTGTGACCAGGAATGGGTGAACTGAGTGTTTCTGATTCGCCTTCCGGAAACGCCGAGTGTCCGCGAGAGCAACTTGAACGAACTACATTGCGGACGTGGTCAGCAAAATATCCACTTGCCTGGTGATCCTTCGTTGTAGGTACGGGAACTGAGTCGCTGGCACGGATATTTGCATCACTGTCGCTACAGCTGTCGACAGGTATTCCTTCGGGTTGTACGCCGCCCTGTGCTGGTGGCTGGTCGATGTACGGCAGTCTGACTGTCTCTGTCTCCGATGATGAGAGCCTCGAGCCACTGCTCAGGGACGGCAGACAAATGTCCATGTGACCAGAACGGAAGGTAGACCATCGAGTAGAATACTCTTCCTCGACAGAACTCTGGGAGACTATATCAATCACATTCTTTGCCGCACGTGCCGGGACCTGGTGTGCAGGAAGAGGATTGGTGTTTGTCGGTTGCACAGGGAAAGATGGGCCAATGCTGATGCGACTGGGACCAGCCTGAGGCACACTGCTCTGTGGCGAGTTCAATGAGGTCTTGGAAATCCAAGGGGTTTGGGTTACCTGGTAACGGGCTTTCGTCATAGGAGCCATTGCACCCTGGCGCGTGGAACGGATGAAATTTGTGCCTGAGTGGACATTGACAGGGTGCGGACCCGTCGCTTTGTGAGTGGGTGGATGGAGGGGTTTAGCGGGTGGTAGCGAGATCTGACGTTGCAAAGAAACTTCTTGCCGAGCGCGACAGGTGAAAAGTGCCTTTCTGTAGTCGTCCAAATAATCGAACGACACGACGGAGAGGCGGCGACTGGTCTCCAGGTAACGTTTCTGGTCCTTCATCCAAGCCTCGCGTGCGCCGTGGCTCCAGGGTTCGCCTTTGTAACACTCGGGCGGGAGGTGGGCCTCTACGACTACAAGCCCGTTCTCCTCTGGTCTGATGTTGCGAGGGGGTGCGGGTGGTGGCTGCCATCTAGAGGGGCCGGCGTTGTGGGATGGTCGTCTGTAGGGTTGGCGAGTGACGCGCACACGAGGAATGGACGACGATCCTTTGCGAGCGAGGCGGACCTCGTTCGGTTGGGCATCCTCCATATCCGAGAAGGAGGAAGATATTTGAGTTTGTTTACCGACCGTATTCCTACACATGAACGACGATGGCGGCGGCACTAGTACTGGCAGCTCGAAGAGGCCGCTATCGACATTCTCCCAGCTGTTATCCGTCAAGAGAGCCAAGTCAGAACACGACGACGTCAAACTAGCTTGCTACACCCCACCACCTGTCCCTCTTACCGCAGCTCAAGGTGTCGAGCGAATACCTCTTCTCAACATCCCAGGTCGCCGCCTTCCCTCCGAGTTTCTGGATCGGCTCGCGAGCGAGCGCACAGAAACTCTCCGTGCACAAGGCAGGCATGTAGTGGGCCTGCCCGTGGTGCTGTGAGCCTCTCTCTGCCATCTCTCCAGTCACTAGCGCTGATCGACAGAAAAGGAGCGACGGAATTGTCCTAAATTGGTACATACTTACTCCCAATGTCACACCCCGATGTTGCCTCTGCTTACTTCCTAGCACAGGGTTCGCCAAATATCGAGTCCGGTCGGTGGTGTGGGTTCGCACAAGGTCGATCATGTCCCTCAAGTCGTCCGTTGGAATGGGATTGGGAAAGACGGAAACGACAAACCTTGTCTGGCGTCGACTGGCGGTGACTCCGGTGCTAGCGCTGCAGATGCCATCATCGTCGATTCAGACGACGACATTCTTCCAAGTCCTCGTGCTGACGAGTCGATAGATCGTGTCACCTCCTCTAACCAGGCTGTATTCAATTATTCAGACTCGGATGTAGAGCCGCCCATTCACTCGGAAGCTCAAGTACAAGATGACCGAGCGGCCTTGCGTCTGACCCTCGCTCAAGAACTACTTCCAGGGATCATGTCTGGTGCGTCGTCAGGTCTGTCTGCAAGTGGTGCATTACCGGGGGAACGACTGGTAACCGCAAGGCTTCGCTCAGACCACACTCTGGATTTCGAGATTGATGAATCAGACGAGGAATTGGATGACATCGAGAACATCAAAGGCAGTACAATCTCCGCTCGACACGCGAAACCACCGCCTCCTACGTCCCTGCAACCAATTAGGGAGCTACTTGCGAGGTGGAAGCGGCGAGGTGACCCTGAGCGTGACGTGCCACCTAAAGGAACAGTCGTCCCTCCGGAAGGATCACAGAAGCGGGAGAGAAATGAGTTTCTCGATGAAACTGCTGCGATCACAAGCAGCGAGAGCGACGAAGAATCGGTCCACCAGGCTTCTGATCCGCAACTTAAAAGAGTACCTTTACCTAAAACCGACTTTGGACGTGCTCGGCGACTCTTGATGCCGGATTCCGTTGAGCTTCCACTGGTTGCAGTCACTATGCGAGGTGATTGTCATTTCATAGACAGAAAGAAAAAGTGAGTGTGGAGGTCAACTGTCATCCTGTAACTATTGATCGTGTAACAGGTTTAGGATAACTGGCTCATCGCTTCCTAATCCTGGAGTCTTTCGGCATGTAGGAGACGTTTGTATGGTTGGGAATACCGCTGTTCTTGGATGTGACAAGGGCACGCATCAGATTTCACTCGTCTCTGTCGCGGTATGCATGCGGAGTCCTCTCTGTTGAGCGGGTATGAGAAATCTCAATGGCACATGAACAGGACAAGCCACAAATGATCGATGTCACATGGTCCCCACACAGCAGTGGGCCGCGCTACCAAGATGTGCAGAAGAGAGGTGTGAGTCGCCTCACCTCAATACACGCCGAGGGTGGCTACATCAAATTTTTGTCCGGTGGCTACGATGGAACTATACATGAATGGACGGCAGGCATTGAAAAACCAAACGAGGCACTTTCCAGGAAGGTCGTATCACATGGTGCCTGTATAATGGCGCTGGCGTACCGTGATCGTGACCGATCGGTAGTGGCGTCAGCACAGAGGAGACTGCACATAACGGATCTTAACCGTTGCACGACGACGACGCATCCTCTGTCGAACGCCATTCAACAGATACACGTACATCCGCAAGCAGCGCATGTTACACTGCTGGAGGTGAGTGTCGTTGTTGCATGCTAGTGATGGTATCCCAACAAGGATGGTAGGTCCAGCACCTGGATCGTCAAGTTTTGCTGTACGACAGCCGCAAAGGGAACTTTGACGGTGAGCCCTGCCTGAGCTTTGGGCACCGTAACGCCAACGGCAAATTTTCGAGTGGACACGCGCGAGGCAGTGTTCATCTGGTTCACTTTACAAAGGCGACGGAGGACGGACGTGTTCTGCTCTGGGATTTTCGTAACAACAAGGTGGGAGCTCATTTGGTTGCCTACTACGGGAGGAGATGCGATGAACGGTCTGCCCAAAGAGGGCGGTGGTCGAGAGGTGTTTCCAACAGGCTGAGAAGGTGGTGCACACGATATTCGCGGATAGAGACATTGCTACGTTTGGACAAGGGGTCGTCACGTTCTTTGAGGACTACTTGGCTCGCTAATGTACGTTTGTCGAGAACGTGAGTGGGGTGTGGCACGCCACCATGAAGTGGTTGTTGTCGCTTGTTTGGTTGTATACATTACAACGCCGGAACCATGTCCAAAGGTCAAGTCCACTTGGTTGTCCGTCCCGTTCCCTTGCTTGCCCGTCCAGTGCTCTAATTTCGTGTAGCGTCTCTTGATTGGTGCAGGAAAGGCCTCGCCAAGTCCTCCAGTCGGCCCTGCACTGGGTGCGCGCGGTGTAAAATCGATGGACTTTTGCAAGGAGTTCAACGCCAGGACCGCGCACATTGAGCCCGGTGTGCCCATTCCGACGATGATACACGTCCAGCCGGACAGGACATTCACCTTTACTACTAAAACGCCACCGACGAGCTACCTGCTGAAGCAGGTCTCCGGGCTGGAAAAAGGGCCGGGGCGTCCCGGACACGAAGTGCTGGGCACTATCAGCCTCAAACACGTGTACGAGATTGCGAAAATCAAGGCGAGAGACGAGCACCTGAAGCATCTGAAACTAGAGTCGATTGCGAGCACGGTGATTGGGACCGCGCGGACGCTGGGGCTGGAGGTGGTGCGGTGACGTGGTGACGCAAGGAGAGGTGCGCGACTAGCAAGGTCGCGATGCAGAGTTGCTTATCAGGGGGGGACGTAGGTACAGAGCGTCATTGTAATTGGGGGAGATTAATGAAGAGGCGCGGTCGCGTCATGTATGAGGGCGAGCAAGGTTAAGTTGAAGGAGGTGAATTGCGTTGGTCGATCTGAGATGGACATGAACTGATTTGGGGCTGATCGCTGGCAGCGTTTCGCTGTGTTTTTTTTTGCCAACAGGACTATAACATATGTGCCATGCTGTTGACACGCCCAGTTCGTCCACACCTCACCTGCACTCCTCCGACACGTTCTCTTCTTCTCGCTCGCCACTCTTCCTGCCTTTCCGGGACGCTTCCCTCCCGCGTGTCCTTTTTATCAACCGCGTGAACCTCCTCTTTCCGCCGTCCTTTTCCACGACTTGTACGTCTTTGCTTATTCTTGCTCGAGATTCTCATCTCCCAATACCCTTTCGAGCTCTCGGTTATCTATACCCGTCCCGTCCCAGCGTGGCGGCTACGACGCCAATCCGCATGTTCCATGGGTAAACCGGCGCGCTTATGTCCACCGCGTGTTGTTCCTCGATCATGTCGGCCTCGAACTGGCTGCCCCATCGGACTTTACTCCACTCAAAAGACTCCAGAATCTTAATGAATCTGGCTTCTCGCGACAACACGTTTGTTGCCTCATACTCATTCTTCAGATCTGTCACAACCGCGTCCACGTTGCCCATAATTCGTCATAGAGCGACAAAAAGGAAAAGAAAGAAAAGAAAAAAGAAAAAAAGAAAAAGAAAACAAGTCCGGTTTATGAAAATGATATTCGAAACTCGCCCTATAAAGAGTCCTGTCTATCCGTTCGGTGCTCGTTAGAGTTGGCTCATCTCACCTCCTCTTCTCCACAAGTCTTTCCCCCGTTCACCCCTCTGCTCTCGCCATGGCCGCTGCAACAAACGACGTTTTGTCCTGGACGAACCAAGACCCCCGTGAAAGCCAACTCTTCAACACCTGGGGCGTTCTCTACCGCTTCGCGGTTCGGTCCTTTTCTTGCGTCTCCGTTTCCCCATCCCTGACAACGCGTCACAGACCGTGGTCAACGGCAGCGGGCAAAGCACTACCACTCTTTGGCGAGCCGTGCGCGCCAACAGAGAAGATCGCGTCGCAAAGCTCGAATGGGCTTCCAATGGCGGTCTTGGGCGTGCAGTGATCGGCAAAGTAGGACAATGCAATCGGAGGAAACCCCGTACACGTTGGCTGATCATGTTTCCTTGTTTTCTTTTACCAGAACGCGGTGCCGATGTCCGACCTCGTCCGCCCTGATCCTCGCTACCCGGTACGTAACGAACCGCGCAACGTTTTCCCCCACCGGATGCGACGCTCATTCCATCATACAGGGCGCACGTATTTTTAACGCCCCCGATGGTCTGCAGTATCGTTGGCGGCCGTCTTCCAACTCACCGGACGTTTTGGTATGTTCCGAGCGCGGTCGTTGCCGTATCTGGCATGTAATTGATGGGTTTCACCACTTGCAGCTGGAGGATCCTGCAGGAAATGTTGTCGCCTTCTTCCGGCCCACGAGGCCTACCCGGTATCAGATCGGGGACGTCTACGGAGAGCTGCACTTCCTCCGGAACGCGGGCGCGGGAACGATAGTGAGCTTTCTTATCCAGCCATCCCGTTCGCTCGTGCTCATTCATGTCCCTTAGACGCACCCGCCCATGATGGACACGGTAACGGTAACGGTCATGCTCTACCGATTTTGCCAAGCATTTGGTCTTTGACGTCTTCGCACTTTGCTGCATCCACATTGTAAACTACATCGGTGACACGTTCTCAACATACCTCTCTATCCATCGCGATTCGAACACATGTACCATAGTTGACACGCAATGCACTAAAATTTCATCCGCGACAGTCGGCGTTGCATTTTGCGCCGTCATATGATTCTAACATGACGCATCCATGATCGAGGTCACAAAACACGGGTTTTTACGCCCACACGTGGGGGGTACACGATGCAAGGGATGACACAAGGCCACCAAGCTCTCACACAGGTCAGAAACGACGACATTCCATTTACGATCAATCGGCTGATAACACAAGAGGACGCGACGACACCCCTCCCCTCCCAACCGAATCTCTGCCGCGTTGCCGTCGATATCTACAGCTTGGCCTGAATTCTAGCGTCCTCCTGTCCCCCCTCTGTCACAGCATCAATGATCTCATCGACCGTGCGAACGACCCATTCCGTGCCCTGGTCGCTCGACAGGAACTTGTCTTCCTCGTTCAGGTTCTCTCTGTTGCGTGCCTTGAGAAGACCGAAGACGTGACTGACCAGCTGAGGGCCGACCCGTCCCTCGGCACGCAGCGTCGCGATTCCGACAACCGAGCCCAAAGCCCGAGTGAGATTGCCTTGTTCCAGGTCTCCTCGCGGCAGAGGGGACAGAACCGTGCCGTAGGCCTGGATGATAAATTCTGAAATGAAAGTTGCAGATTTAATATTTCATCAAACTCGAGGCACGTCACGTAAACGAGGCGAGGCGATAGATTGCCATCAACGGGACTCAAGGAGAGCGGGGGAAAGAAAGGAAAGGGGGAGAGGGAAGGGGGGGTTGAAAGCAAGGCGAGGCAGGGCAAGGCAAGGGGGGAAGGGGGGGTGGAGAGATAAGGCCACGGGGCGAGAGAGAGAAAGAGAGTGAGATCGAAACCGAGTACGTACTGATGAAATCGGGATGAAGCGACCCCAATTTGTGGTACAACTTGTCTGCATGAGGTTCGTAGATGGATCGCCACAAGCCCGTCCCTCTTTGTAAGGTCGCCTCGACGTTCTCTGGGGTCGCTTCCCTGTGGGTATGAGGAAACGCTTAGCGTCCCTCGTCCTGCCGCGCGTCGTGGGTAGCCATACCTGATCGAGTGCTTTCGTAAAGCCGCGTATACGTCGTCTTCCAATGCGTCCTTCAAGCCCGTCAAGGACAGGATCGTCTAAATCATCGTCATTCGGTTTGGTCAACACTTCCGGGCCCTCTTTTGGCACACACACACGACTTACCCGAGGTACGCCAACGAAGATGACGCTCTTCAGAGCGGCCTCGCGCATCATGGCTGCCTTGTTCACGGCCTCGGTGAAGCACCTTCGTGTCGCTGGCTGGGTGGGTTCGTTCCTAGTAATGAAACGATAGAGATGGCCGACGGACGAGGGTCTGTTGACGGCAAGCAGTGTGCATGTCTGTCATTTCGGGTTCAATGGGGGGCGCGGATCGATCGGCAGAAAGGGCCGTGTGCTCACCGAGAGGACGAGCCAACCGTTCTCTGCATTTCGTTGCTTGGCCTCGTTCAGCGTACCCCTGAACACGCGGTGGAGCGTTTCTACCGGAGGACTGGACCATGGCTCTGGGTTGCGCAGAGTCAACAACTGCTTGACCACGGGAGGCAGGTGCTTGACCATGTCCGCAGGGAAGAGAATGATAAGGCCTTCCGGTGCATTGTTTTTATATGAACGATTGAAAATTCTCAAGACCGAGATATTTTGATCGGACAGACTCGCACGACGAATGATAATGGTAATTGCGACATGATCATCTTGTTCAACAAGTCAATACGTGAGTCGGCAACACGGGCATCCGGCACAGAACATGAAGCACGACGAGGAAAACACGCTTTACTACGTGCAAAAGACGAAAGAGAAAACCGTCTACGGGGTGAAGGGTATCACATAAAATGGTCCGCGAAGTTGAAAGTCAATGTCTCAGCCAAAGTAGAAATGAGCGAGGTCATTGGGTTGACCGTCGGTGGTGATCAACGAGTTGAGGGTGTTGACACCTTGCAGGTCTTGCAACGCAGCTGTATTTTTGTGAGTCGGCATCAAACAGAGCAAGAAAAGGAGATTTACCAAAGGGACACGCTGCCACGATCCAATCAGTACCCTCGACGAAGCCAACGACCTTGCCAGCAAAATCCCAGACTTGATCCATGTCTGCTTGACCACCGGTGTTACTGAAGTTCTTTTTTGGGAGTTAGCTGGGCCGAAAAAGGAGATGGAGCGAGGAAATGAATACCTGGTCAGCAAACTCGGTGATCGCTACGGGTCGACCGTAAGTAGTGTGGAGGGTGGTGGCATAACTGATCAGGTGGTCAGCGCTTGTGGTGTAAGCGTGGAAGGCGATGACATCGACCTGAGAGCAAAGAATTAAGTAGGTGATGGGGTTGCTAAGCAACAAGACGCACTTGGCAACCGGGTGTGCTGTCGCAGAGGCTGAAAAATCCTTTGTACCAGGCTAAGCCGCTATCATCATCGGTGCAGGCAGGGCTGTAGAGGGTGTAACCCTGTCCTTTGAGTGGGTTGACGTAGGACATCCAGGCGTTGAAAGCGTCCTGCGGGGATAAGTTGGACTGGGAGGGTTCATTGGGCCTAGAAGGGGGGTAAGAGCGAGAAGAAGAGGAACACGAAATACGGACTCGTTTTGACCGCCAGCTTTGTCAGAATATCCTGCAACCACCTTTGCCTGGAAGTCGCTGATCCTGGGCTGGTCGTTACCCCACAATATGGGCATGAAATCTATTCCATTTGGAACGTTGCTGGGTTTATCGGCGTTCCAAGTGTACATACTTGAGGGGGAAGTAGCATCAGTAGATCGAGACGGGGAGACGAAACATACAGGCCGACGTTGGGAAGGGCAAAGTTTTGCAACCATTCATCACCATTGCCCCAGGCAAGACACCACTTCTTTTGGCCGCTACTACCAGAGGCGCCGTTGGATGGAGATGGAGCATACGACGGAGATGGAGTGGGAGTGGGAGTAGGAGTAGGGGTGGGGGTG
>JBBPOM010000343.1:0-29918 GCA_038091455.1 Leccinum uliginosum
ATTGATATTTCTAACTCAGCTTTTCTCGGCAGAACTCGGCATAGTCAGGAAACACGGTGAATGGCTGTGTGTCACAAGCTGTCACCTCACGTGATATTGGTCGGTTTCGCATGTCGTCTACCTTACTCGTCTTGCAAAGTCATGAACGTGAGAGTAAATCACTCCGCTTCAAGTTAGCGCCGTGACCCCTAGTGACTAAAGCTTAAAGGAAGGAACGACTGTCTTCCTGTCTAAATCATGCATTGGCATGTTGAACAGCCCAAACTGTTTGGGGTTAAAGTTGGGTGCATGATGGGCCTTGTTACCACCACTGAGCCTGAACTGACAGCACAAGTCTGGATTATGACTTGGAACGTTCCCTTCCCTCGTTCCATGGCGGCCGCGGCTATCTGAAATCAGGCTTAGAGAACGATTCGTTGGGTTCATTTAGCCTCAGGGACCATACTTTCCGTCATGTTGTGCGATCAAGGCTTTCACGACCCTGAAGAGCCCGAGGCCCATCGCAGTGGTCGAGGTGAGACTCAATCAGAGCTCACTTCAAGTTCCCCACGTTCAATCAGACCTCAGGGTCACTTAGAAGCTTTGACGCTAACTTTATCTAGTAGGTACTTATCTCGTCTGACAGTCTGAGTAATCCTCCAATGGACCATGCCGTGAGCACATAGCTCTCCAGAAATTGTGCGTATAACATATCGCATAGCTCTCTTCATCATCGCGGTTAAGGCTGTAGTTTCTTCGCAACCGACGATCCAAATCACTCTCACTCTAACTTTGTGACGACAACCATGCCAGTGGAGCCCTGGTCTCATACAGTGAAAAGTGAGTTTCGACCCTCAGTTTCGTTGTTCCTTCTCACTCAAGTTGATTTTGAACAGTCCCCTCGACCGTTGTGCATGCTATAGCTATTGTCTCCACGATGTTCAGACTATCTTATCGCTTGCATATGTCCAGTTTTTGGTGGGAGGACACATGGGCCACACTGGCCCTCATATGCGACATTACATGTCTCGTCAGCGTTTGGATGCAGACACCTCCAGATTCCCGTGAGTTTCTGTGCTATATGACATGCGTACGATTAGAAATAAATGCCGTATTCAGAAGATATACAAACCCATACCAGCTTCATATCGAATTGGCTACTCTCGCTGAGCATCACATCCCTCCTTTGGTAAGGACGGAGATCAGGTCAATCGTGAGCTAACTCCCACATCCATATCACGATCGTAGGTTCACTCGGCTGAGTATCTTGTGCTCGATCGTCCGGCTAGCAAATCCGACGCCAAGGTTGCGACGCGTGGCATACTGCATCGGGGCCGTTTTCTTAGCTATGGACGCAGGCCTCCTGGTCCAGAAAGTTTTCATCTGCATAAATGATTTCTGCAGGTTCTCAAACCCGGTGACCATCGCTCAACTCGCCAGTAAGTAATTCCGCCCCTTCTTCTGGAGAAAAAATAGGCCAACTTCGAATCTATCCGCTCGCGGAAACTTCAAACATTGAAATTCGAAAGCGGACGTCATCTCGGACATGACTCTCGTCGCAGCACCGGTACAGTTTCTCCGAGGCATCAAGCTTGCCCGCAACCGTCGTATCCTCATCCTCTCCGTGTTTTCTGCTTCCCTCCTCATCTCCGGAGTCACTATCCTACATTCCGCCCTCCTCTTGCAAGGTGCCACAAGCATGACGTTGATGATTGGCCATGTAAAGGTAAAACGTCTGCTACTTCATTCCGAGAAGGCCGTATCATCAACCTTTTTTATTCATATAGGCCGCGCTCTCGTTGATCGTGTGCGACGCCTTCGTCCTCGTCACGTTCGTCTACCGCCTATGCCAGAAGTCGGAAGATTCCAAGCTCTCCATCGAGGAAGACTGTGGCGGTGGTGTCGAGTTCACAACCTATATCGACCTCCCTACCAAGCTTAGCTCATGCGTTTTCCCCCTGACGTCCGGAGTACATAGTAGACGGGATGCTGCCTTACATCCCGACTTGAATTCAGCCATGCTGGACGCGTCAAGGGGATCGAAGCCAGACCCGTCCCAGACAAAACCTGTGTTGTGTTCGGAGGAGCAAGATGTGCGGAATGCCATCACCGTGCAGGTGAGGCCTGTGAGAGCGAGGGCCTCCGGTGACGAGCAGGCAGCACGCACCTAGGTAGACATCATTGTTATTCAGGGTTTTGTAGATTATCTTTGCATCGTGAGACCTCTACACATGTACCATAGGAACGACTTAATAATAATACGACACTGTCAATGGCCGGTGGTTGGCATCAATGGTTACTATTGCAGCCCACAGATTCCCAGATTCCGACGGTTTCCCACACGCAATCTGACCATGCCCGTAGTACAATTCACATACTGTAGCCGTCTGTATGGAGGCAACGGAGGGGGGTGCGTTACGGGGTGCCCCTGACTCCGGGCTTAGCAACAGCGCCCCGTTATGCGTTACTGTTGCCAATGTTGGCAACACACCCTCCTGGGGTGCGTTAGTAACGGTCCGTTCGTCTAGCAACACGGCCTGGGTAGTGGCGTTATATAACTTATACAATTGACAACGGTAATCAAAATGTAATATGTAGGAATGGAACTGGATGACTCAGAGGCTCAGAGCGGTAGCATGGAATGGAAAAAGAAAAAGAAAAAGAAAAAGAAAAAGAAAAAGAAAAAGAAAAAGAAAAAGAAAAAGAAAAAAAAAACAAGTATTCGTCACTTGAGAGCCAAAAAAACTGTCCTGCGTTATGCGTTACGCGTTGCCATTGTTGGCAACAACCCGGTCAAACCGGCGTTACGCTCCAAAATCTGGCAACGGACCCCCCGTTATGGCGTTATATTTGGCAACGCAACGACCCCCGCGTTACGCGTTACTGTTGCCTCCATACAGACGGCTACAGTAAGCGTCTCTATTACCCCCTATGGTTGTGCTGCGCATTTCATCTCGGCTCCCCCGTTTAGACGTTTGGAATCATCACCGTCACGTGGATCTTGGTGCAAGCCTTGGTGGGCGGCTCGACCGTGTGGTTTGGCGGCGCAGCGTGGGGCGGTGGGATGAAGGCCAAGGCTATGTGGAAGTATCACAGGTAGTGGATTGACGCGTCGTTCTATTGAAGACCTCGACTCACGCGCGCGCGCGCTTTCTTAGATTGTCAGGGTATATCTTGCTCCCCGTGCTCTTGTTGACGGCACATCTCGGAGGGGGTTGGTCCGACTGGGTAGTCGGTCACAGCGAGGCTTTCGTGCGAACGCTCGCCTACTCGATCGCACCCCTTCTCATTCTCGCCGCGCTCTACACGCGTGTCCGGTGAGCACTTTCTCAAGTTCGGTGGATTTCCGGCCATGTTGCTGACCACTTGATAGCCCATCCAAGATGAAGTTCTTCTGAAAAAAGTGTCTGCTTACTCTCTCTATGCAATCCGTTTTCTTGAGCCTGCTATGCTCTTGTCTATGTACCGTACAACGACTGTGTAAGATATCGTTTTACCCAGACCCCGTCGATGGCTTGGCTTGCGGCGGGATCACCTCGGCCAAGAATCCTGGCAAGAACCGCTCAAGTCTCGCTTCCGTTGCACTCCACATCGTCCGTTGCTGTTCACCACGGTCATCCTCGGCTTCAGACGGTGGTACAAGGATACCAGCCGCATTCATCACCAGGACAACGTTCTTGAGCGACTCAGAAACAGCTTCGTACTGGAAACATGCGTGGCCTCAAATCAGCGGCGGAAGCCATCGAAAAAAAAAAAAAAAAAAGGCACGTACCAACTGCTCGCTCTTCTCCGCGCTGATAAGGCGGTCCAGCAGATCCAAGATCTCGATCCACAGAACCCTACTGTCCGCATTCCGCCGGCTCTGCGCCACCTCGAAATGCATAAACGTTTTACACAATAACGCGGACGCGCGCAGTCGCGTCTCCGACATGCCCTGTGGATCCAGCAAATACACCTGTGGCTTCAACAGCTCCTCCAAGATCGGAAAAATCACGCCGCTGAAGATCTCTCCGACGTGGCCGTGGTCCGTCTCGTCATAGACGAGTTGCGGACCGAGCAATAAACGTTGCAGCTGATTGATGGCCGTGTTTCGGACGAGTCTGGACGGGTTCGTAGACTGTCTCCCTAGAGACGAAATTAGCGCGAGACAATAATGCCGCCACACTGTTTCGAGAATATCAGCCATCACATTGGAAGCCTGCACGGATGTTGCAAGTCGAATGATGTATCACCTTGTCCGGCTTCTAGTTTGGCAGACTCGGCAAACGGCGTAATAAACCTCTTCAGATCAAAGATGAGGTCGATGGACTTGCGGCCACGGTCGATGGGTGGTGAACTGAATTAAAAATAAAAATAAAAATAAAAAATAGGGAGTTGAACCCTTTGAACAGAATTGAAACCTACTCTGCAATGGGTTGCTGCGGTGCACGACGAGGCCTCGCTGGTGTCAACCGTATCGACGCCCCCGCAGCAGTCGCAAAGTCATCCAGCGTGGACAAGAGTCCCGCAAAGTTGTCCGGGGTGATTATCTGACCCTGTCCCTCCGAGGCAAAACTCGCAACGAGCTCGAACGTGGATCGAGCAGCCTTGGGGTTCGATATCGTCGAGCGGAGCGTCGCAAAGATGACGTTCCACTCCGTCTGTGTACTGAGTCGGTCGTTGGTCAGCAACGATGATCAGCCCCTGGCACTCTGCCGGCTCACCTGATGGCGGACTTGTGTTGCAATATCAAGCCTACGCCTGCCACTACGTGTTCTGCAACGGAGTTGGCAACCGAAGATGGCAAGGTGGCGATCAAATCCAATGATATATAGAGTTGATCACGCAGAGCGTTCTCCATGTCAGACAATGTTAGCATTGAATGCATTGTCGAGTGGGTATACTCTCACCTGTTGAGCGAGGATCAACGCAAGGCGTAGGAGTCCAACGACGGCTCGCTCAATGAGCAGTACACTGTAGTGGGTCGAGGCAGATAAGAGCGCCGATAGGTGCTCGAAGATCACTGGCCTGTGGTGCACACGATCCAGTCACGAATGTACAATATAGGCCAACCAAGAACTCACCAAAGATCCTCGATACACCGGGTCGTATGACACGCAATACTCACCATCGTTTCCAAAAGGAAGACGGCTGCGGGATCGTAGGGCAGAACGTAGATTCCATCGCTTTGTGACGTCCCGCTGTACGAGCTCGCGACATCGTCAGATTCTTGTTTGAGCCTGGCAATGGTTCTCTCGTGTGCGAGCGCCTCCAGGGCTTTCACGGCAGCGACGAGGGCCTCCGAATCTAGCTGCCTGAACAGCAGTCAGAGAAGTCGGGTCGTGCCCTCCAATCCGAACTCACATGATTTGAGCGTACAGTTCGTCTAGGCGACAAGATGCGATGCAGTCGATCGTACATAGCGTGCTCTCGACTTCTTGATCAGTGGCTTCAGGAACGAGGTTGTCCGAACTTGAGCCATAAGGTGTCATCAGGTACGATGACAAGGTCGAAAGCAAACCGCCCTCATTCCTTGGAGCTTGCCTTGATGGGTGGGCACCGCGCAAGGGTATCATTGTGACTCCACCGAGGAAATCCTCCATTTGCAACATCCTCGTCGGCAGCAAGGAGTGCATGAACAGATTCTGAAACATCTCGAAAATCTACAGTCAAATTAGCGCTTGAAGTGATAACAGTGATAGAAGACGACGTTACCTGTGTCCAACCTTCACGAAGAGCGTTGCCGTTGCCATTGACGATGTTGAATAGAACCACCGCAGCCAGCTGTCCTTTGAAATTTGTTCCGAATTTAACCGACAACGAAGAAACGGTCACAGACTGTTCCTCGACTGCTATTACCGGGTAGTTGGGGACGTGAGCAGGGAGGTTCTCAGACAAAAGGCTGGTGGCCTGCGAAAGAGAGACTACCACGAAATCAAACACGTCTGGCAGATTAAAGTGCCCTGCAAGTGTAGCGCATTGTCGGAATCCTGAAATTGCTCGCTGGATGACATATTCGTCATCGAATGTGATGAAGGCATGAGCAATGGCAGATATAACTGGCTTCCAGACGGCTCTGAACATGTCGAAATCAAAGAGAGTTGAGTTGCACATCATGAAGCATCCTACAAAAATCTTCTTTAGTTGTGAATAATCTCACGAGACGGCATGCGAACCCGACTGTCGCGAGCGGGCGAGTAATTCTTTCCATGCATATTCAAAGCCTAGTTGGCCAGTATGCTCTTCCGGCATAATGATTTCACGCTTGCGTATCGAGTCATAAATATGTTGCTAGAACAAGTCAGCCAGAGTAATGTAGCTCGGGATAGCACATACCAGGAACTCAGCTGTAAAGTTTTCTCCTCCATTCTGTCCCCTCAGGTTCCGCTGATAATCCTCTATTGTCATCCGTTTCTAGACACGGTAAGCTATGGAACAAGGGCAACAAGAAGGTTGCATTTACCCGAATATGAGGGTTATGGAGATCTGTGTTGAGCATAATGATCGAGTATGCCAGTACGTAGACAGCATCTTGAGTCTTGATTTCAGCTACATGATGATGATCGGTAAGGTAAGTATCAAAGAACGGAGTATGTTTACACTCGCCTGGCTTCGAGGCAAAATACACTGATGCAAACGTTTCAGCGATGCGATCGATTTGCTGAGATTCTCCAGGAAGCCTGAGACTTTCTAGCATCTCTCGCATGGCATCCTCCATGGGTTTCTGACAACACATGCGTCAGTTACGCACGTGTGGAAAAGAGAAACAATTCACATCCTTGAAATCAAACAAATTCATAAACTCTTTCAGTAGCTCCACGTTGTCAGGTTTGGACAGGTAGTCCCCAAGAAGACGTTTATCCAACCGGACAGAGCTTTTCAGAAATTTTGCTAAACTCTTTTCTCGGGATACCTCTGGCGAGAGGTCCGAGTATATGAGTTTGTTTTCCTCCAGGAATGCGAGCCCGAGCTTGGGTTTTGAGTTGAACCGGGCTGCCCCTGTCAATGCAAGTTTCTTCCTAGACTTGTTCTGCAGGAGTTGCTCTGGCAACTCAAATTCCTGGGGAAAGACTTCAGAATGGATCCCAAGAAACATATGCAAGACATACCGAGCTCCAAGGTTCACTTTTCTGCATCCCAAGTGAGCACATATATTGAGACAAAAAAAACACCCACCCCTTGCGCGCGCGCCGCCATGTCATTCACAAACGCTAGCAACATATCCAAACAAAGGTACTGCGAATGCAGTTGCTGCGCCTCTGATGCATACGAGTATTGCCAAGGGTACACTCCCTGTAAACGAGATGAGCTGACGAATAGACAGTGACACATACTGGACTTACCTTTGTCAAGAACTCTATGAGCCGCTCGAAAAGGTTTTCACAATTGATGTCACAATCGTAGTTGGTGTAGAGGTCAACCATGAAACTGGGATGACGAGAGATCTGACACAATGTCTCTAGCATCAAGTCGCGGGTGTCGCCACGTGCTGGTTGTACAGGAGGGCGGGAAGGCACTGGGCTACCTTTTTCCAGTTCAAGTTCCGTGTCAACCGGACCGAGGGTCGGGGTGGAAGTAGCGGAAGTGCCAGGATGTGGTGAACTCGTTTGATTTCTCTTTGTCCTCAGAAGAGGAGGGGTTGCCAGGCGATCGATGCTGAAAGCCAGGTAAAGCTCCTGCTGCAACTTGAGATATGGCCGCATAGTCTCGAACAACGTAGAGATCGCGCGGAGGGCACCCTGGAGCACAGCCGAGTTGTCCGAACGCGCTAGCTGGAAAAGATATTTACATCCATGATCTAGAATCAGGACCATAAGGGAAGGGTAATCTCCAATCCTGGTGCCACAGGCCTCGATGGTACAGTTCAAGATGGCGAGCGCGCTCAGTCGTGTCGAGTCTGTGTGAACCTGGTCATTTGGATCGAGAATATTTACAAGCACCCGAAGGAGCTCTAAGAGTGCAGGAAGTCCGACTGCAAAGAATGAGATATCAACGATAACTCAAGGGACACGCACTGAAACTTACATGGCCTCGGTGCGACAACGGATGGGATGCCTCCTTCCGCATTTTTGTCTGGATTATTGACTGTCAGAGTGTCTGTATGCTTTGTTTCTTCCCCATATGCATGTGGAAAAACGGCTTGACTAGGTGGAGTCACAGGAGTCGGGACTGACAAGCTGAGTTCGCCGTACTGAGGGTCTTCCTCGTGCACCCGAAGTTTTGCTTCTTCCTCTGCCGGTTCAAATTCGTGGAGACGACCAAATATCGTTCGAGCGATCGAAAGCATTGTCGACTCAGCCGACCGCCGTAAGACCTCTTGGTTGTGTTCATCAGACGAACGCGGAACCGGAAAGATGATGTCACAAACCACTCAACCTCATCTGACAACACGTCGTCAACACCGTTTCCAGCATCTCGCATATCTCCACATCGCCGAGGAATGTGCCTACGCTACTGCCAACCATGCAGTCATGGATGACTGTCATGATTTTGAGCAGCACCACCTCGTCGCCTGACGAGTCACTCGCTTCGAATTTACAGTGTGACACTGCGCTGCTGAGTTCGACCAATGCAATCTTGACTTCGACGGATTTGGCTGAAATCAATCCACATACGAAGAAGTTATGAAGGGCAGAGAGTGCTGCAGATGTAATTGGGCCCGTCGAGATTGGGGAGCGGATGATGGCGAAGAAGGGACCGAGAAGCACAGGCAGAGGTATGCTCTGTATATCTGGAGCCAATATCAGGCAATGATCCCAAGCACGAGTCTAACTGACCTTCAGCGCCACGAACAGTACGCGTGAGTTCCTGGAAACCACCCATGAGATCTGCCTCTGCAGAGACTCTTCCAGGACGTTGCTTGTTGCCTCCAGAAGTGGTTCTTCGAAGACCGAGATCCCTTGCCAGTGCGGTATCCCTAGCATTGAGTGTATGAGCTACAGAGGCCCAACGCGAATTCTTTCGCATGACCGACGTGACGGCCAGTATCTCTGAGAGAATAACATGCTTTTGAGTTATTGACGACATCGATCTGGGATATGGGGACTGCATAGCTTATGGAGTCGTTAACGTGGTTGCTTAGACACGCGAAGAACGCCCAAGTTTGTTTACCGGACCGACAAACAACTATCTACTTGGTATACGACACAATTCGGTATCATGGTTTTGCAGTCATGATGCCAGGGTAATTCGTATTTTGTGACGACTGATACAATAGATCTGATATTTACTACCCCGAAGATTGGCCAGGGTCCGCCCGAGTTGCCATCGCGGCCTGCCCAGCTGCGGTCGCTGCCAATCGAGTACGCTTTCGCTCGGCCTCTTCAATACCGTATCAGCACATTACTGAAAGACAATGTCAAAGAACCTACCTGCCTCCTTCTCTCGCTCTATGTCACTTACAATCGCTTCGATCTCCGAAAGCTCCAAATTCTGGACATCCGTCTCAGCCTGTACACTTCTGCGAGGGCTTTGAGAATAAGCTCACAGTGATCTTTCCATAGCCTTCCATCACGCTGATCTCGATATTCTTGGCTCCCGTCTGTACAACCTCGAGGAGACTCTTGATCGTCAGCTTGACGCTCTGTTCACGTGTCATGTCCTCTTTGTAACTCTTTTCCAGGAATTCGCGGACTGTCTTGGACGAACGACCAATGGCGTTTGCCTGAAAAAGGGCTTCAGTAGCATTATGGGAGGACTTGAGAGATCGCCTACCTTCCATGCACTGTAAATGCCACTGGGTTCTGTCTGATATAGTCTTGGTCTGGTGTCGTGGGGGTCGAAACCGACGATCAGCGTCGAAATACCAAAGGGACGACGACCACCCGATTGTGTGTATTTCTGACCAGGTGCTAGATACTCAGGTCTAATGGGATCGGAGAAAGCACGCTTACCTGTTGAATACCTGCGATGTGTCTTGTGATATACTCCACCGTCACCGGGTCTTCCACTGTTAACCGATGGCTTTGACACTCTATCCGCGCCTTGTCGATGAGAACACGTCCATCTGCAGTCAGACCTTTTGGAAGGCGTGAGTCCAAAGCAACCGATCGGAAGCGAAATGTGATACCAGCGAATGCCAGGCAGACGTGATCGTCAAGCATCACGACCTTTCGGACGGTACGAGGGTCCTGGAGTTGCAACACAGATTTCTTCTCGACGCCCAGTACTACCACATCCTTGCCTCGTACACCGACCTGACACCGAGAGTTAGACGGCATTGACCTTGAGTAAAAATGGAATTATTACCGCGCATGTGCCCTTTCGAACTGCTTCGAGTGCGTACTCGACCTACGTATGTTCGATGAGATAGAGGATCGAGGGTGACGCGTCTGTACGCTACCTGGAACAAGTGGCCGTCGGGAGAGAAAACGGTGAGTGCTACGGTACAAGATCAGTTTATTTCTTGGAGTATCAAAGTGTTTACTTACCGCGATCGTAGGACCTGGACATGATGAAAGATGGACGCGCGTACTATAACAAACTCGCTGCGTATCCTTCCAAATTGCTTATGTAAGTCGTGCTACATTAACATCGACACTGCCACCATCGCGTGCCAATTGCACGCCATGTCGGACGACGAAATAGAAATAATCGACGTCAAGAGTACCGTAGATCCAAGGTAACCCGTCTTTGTTCTCGATCGAGTGGCTCTCGTTGACATCAAAGAAGCGTCTCCGGAAATAACGATATTTGCCAACTCTGCTCTCTCAACTTGGGCGGTCTGAGTGCCACTGAACAGACCGATCACTACAACGAGCACGACTCTGGAAAGCCAGCCAGTGAGCTTTTGGTGATACCCATTGTCTGTGCTTCAAAGCTTGATGTGTCTACAGGGTCGCGGTCCAAACGTAAAGTATCGAAACTTGCTTCCGTGAACACCATCAAGCCAAAGACAACGCCAATGAAGTTTGGGAAGACCGCAAAGAAGGATGAGGGTATGTTTTGGCATCCTGCGCTGGAAACGCCGCCGCCGGACAATTACTCCCCTTGTAAGTTGTCTTGTGATCAACTCAGAATTAGCCCCTGAGGACAATGACGTTGTGCTTCGTTAGGTGTGCTTTCAGTTTTGAAAGAGGCACTGAAGTTATCTCACAGGAGAGACGTCACCAAACGCGCCGTATTGTGCTACGAGAGGACACCTCATGTTCATCGCGAGATTTTCGACTCGACTTGGGGATGCGGGTACGTGAGCTCTGCTGACCTTGGAAACCCAAACTTGGACCACTGTATTACCAGATATCGTAACTTCTCAATGGCATGTGCAGCTCTCATGGTCCAGCCATTCCAGGAACTTTACTTCACTAGCCTTGACGCCCCGTTGTCTCCTGGTGTGCAGAATCTACAACACTGGATAGAAACAGCTTGGGAATGCGGTACATCACATTGTTATACACTTTTTCTACGGGGTGCTAACACATCTTGACAGGATATGATGATATCGGTGCTCGTGAACTCGATCGTAAATTGGTAGACACCAAGAAACAAATTGGAACTGGAGGTAATGTGTAGTGATTATGAACAGAGTTGTTGTATTTTCTGATCTAGACGACCAGAACTCTATGTCGCCTTTATATCTCGCAAAATACCGTAAGGCTCATGATCACATACGGCTGGCACATGATGACAGAAAAACCGGTTTAGTTGCGTGCTCGTGGATTTCGACCTCAGGGGATCCCAAAAAGGTTTACCATTTCCTCTTATGAAAGTTCATTGCTCATTCTCACTTTAGGGTTTGACCTGCTAGTAGACTGGGTTGTGAAACACTTTACCCCGAAGCCCCTGGGGGATGTCAACACGATACTCTGTTCCACGTCGCCTATCGCAGTCACCGACAAAATGCCCGTCATATTGCAGTATGAGGGTCACTCGGTGACAATCATCGGATATGAGCTCGGGAAAAACGGCAAATACAACCTTCTTGTATTCGATCCTTCAAGGTGATGTTTCGCAAGGTTGAACATTCTTGGAACGTTGGAAACTGATATACCTAGACAGAAAGGTCAATAAATATGTACGGAAAGCAGCTCTCGACATGTGGGCTGGCACAAGCAAAACTTTATCCTTCGCCTCGCTGGATAAAAGCAGACGCCGCGAACAATCAGGCTCTCCTCCCAAGAAGCGGTCACGTATGAACCGGGATTCCGACGACGAAGCAGTCAGCATATCCGACTCGAACGACGAGAAGGAGGATGATGCACATCATGCCGTAACTTCTGACTTCACTCTGGAACCCGAGTCAGTTATCAGTGCATTCAGGCTCAAGACATCAGCCAAGTCAGTCAATTTCCGGCTCCATGACATACTATTCACCCTTGAGATTAATCTAGGAAAAAGAAAGACTACCAAGTTCTTTACTTTACCATGGATGCTCTACTCTCTGACCAGGAGCAAAGTGAACGTAAAGTCGTTTTCAGTGAGTGCGAGCGATAATTCAGGTACAATATATCGAAGCTATTCGGTCGTGCACGGAATAATACCATTAATCACACCTCACGAAGGGGGCGACCAATGTAAATCCAAATCCATCTCATATTATGTAGAAATCACGATGCTCTGAGGCCGTCCGTGCGTAATATCTGGTTCAGAAGCCCCCGAAAGCGGGGATAAGAACAACGCTGCGACCGCCGACCTCACAGCCCTGTCCCAGGCTTCCTCTACACGGTACCCGCCTGCCCTCATGATGCCCTCTCGATCCTCTCGTACTGCTTCACTGTATAGGTCATCGTAGTTGTCCCGCAGTGAGTACATATCCTCGTATGCATACCAATCGTCCTGCAAGGGGACGTGTGGCACGTCAGGTACGGTAGTGCTTTGCGCCGCTCGTGAGCGTAAGAGTTGTGCACTGCTCTTGGCCAAAGTGGTGGCAGCACTGCGAGCGGACAACCGTTTATTTGCCTCCGCGCGGGACTTTGCAATGACCTTGGCAGCATCTTTGGTACTTGTCTCAAGTCGGTCGATGATTTCTCGCCGGCCTTTTTCCTTTTCTTCGCGTTCTAGTTCTTCCTCTCTGCGGGCTTCGAGTGCTCGCTGTTCTCTATCTAGCCGATCCTGTTCTTCCTGCTCCTTCAAGGATTGAATGTACTGCTCCTCTCGTCGCACGTTGAGTTCGATCAATGACGCATTCTCTTTGCGATGCCGCTCTATCCTAGCCTCGGTCTCCGAAACATCGATGTCGTTGATGAGATTGAATGCTGCCTTCGAGTTGGATAATGGAACTCATAGCAATATATGGACTTACTGATATCCTCGACTTCTTCGAGGTAGTCATTGTACTCCCGAAGATCCGAGAAATCTTCGCGGCGCTTGTTGAAGCTGGAAGAGAGATATGGGTTGGAATAGCAGGTATGAGTGGCGGAATAAATGGACTTGCTCTTTCGCTACGCGCCTCCGTACTGCGACCTCCTTCTCGACGGTGAGATCTTCGAACGTTTGCGGGGCGAATGCGAGTTTTCGCAGGATCTTTTGACATATCGGACATGGAGCGGGTCCGAGAGTGAATAATCGATCGATGCACGATTCACACCTGGGTGTACGGGGCGTGTTGAGTCATGCAAACCACGTGTATACGTGGTACAAGTACATTTTGTGATAACACGCGCTCACGAGCAATCGCAGTTTTGGGTTCAGATATCGGTCGGACTTGCATACGGGACATTGATCGTCCATGGACTGACAAAAATCCCTGCCTGAGAAAAAAACAGAGGGGGACAGCGTAGAACTCACGAAATATTCTGACGTTCTGCCAGAGACATCCTTGACGCCACCACCGAATATGGTGGTGGAGGTGCTCTGGACCTGGGGAGTGTTGGAGCGAGTGGAGTGGGCGTTCGTTCCGGCGATGCCACCTTTGCGTACGGTGGTCCCTTTGAGCCATCCCCCGGTGTTATTGCGAGACATAGAGAAGGAGATGACTAACGTGATCGTTCTCAGCGGCTAAAGAATCGATCCGATTCGAGGTCCACACACGGCTGAAACAGTCAGACTCATCAGTCCGTTCAGTTTGTTCTCGTCTTCCATCCGCTCCTTCTCTCCCCCTCAGCAGATCGCATCATGGATCGTTTCCATGTACCCGAGTCTGCCACATCGATGCCGACAGTAATAATCCCATACCGTCAATCCGTACCCAAGGTCTACGAAGTCCTCATGACTCCCCCCGTCTCTCCCGGTCACAGCGAAGACGGTACAAGTGCTGGTCAGAACGATGTCATGATGTTGCATCAGGCACCATCACCGTATCCAGAGAAATCGTCGACTCAACAATCTCAACCACAACTGCACCAAGCTCCCATGCTCCAGGCGAATTATCCCCACTGGCAACATCGCGATATCCAGCTATCCCTCACTCCACCTCCAAAGCCTGCGCGTTCCCTTGAAAACGAAGAGGTCCATGTCGAGAAATCAGGGGTCTTGAAATTAACGGATTTTGAAGTGAGAGGAACTCTGGGTAAACATCATCGTTGCTTCTCAGTTTAAGCTTTGCTCACTCTTTTTTTCTAGGCACAGGAACCTTTGGTCGCGTTCTCCTAGTCCGTCTCAAGTCAGCGACTCCTGGATCTCAAAACATCTTTGCCATGAAGGTTCTTCGGAAAGTTGAAATTGTTCGCCTCCGTCAAGTCGAGCATGTTAATGCAGAGCGCTACATCCTGTCGCGGGTCCGGCATCCATTTGTCGTAGACCTCTTTGCGACCTTCCAGGATAGCTTAAACATCTACATGCTGATGTCCTATGTCCCTGGTGGCGAACTCTTCACTCACCTTCGTAGGGCCCAAAGGTTTACTCCCGATGTCACGCGGTTTTACCTTGCCAACATTATCCTTGCGCTGAAATACTTGCATTCCTTCAACATCATATACAGGGACCTCAAACCCGAAAACCTCCTGCTGGATTCGCGCGGCTACCTTCGCTTGACCGACTTTGGTTTTGCCAAAATAGTCGACGATCGTACGTGGACCTTGTGTGGTACACCAGAGTACCTCGCCCCAGAAATCATCCAGTCCGAGGGCCATGGCAAGGCCGCAGATTGGTGGGCGTGCGGTATTTTATGCTACGAAATGCTTGTTGGTTATCCTCCGTTTTTCCACGAGACGGCGTACGGTATCTACGAGAAAATTTTGAGGGGGGTCATCCACTGGCCACACGCCATGGATCGGCTATCAAAGGAACTCATCAAGGCATTCTTGCACCCCGATCGCAGCAAGCGTCTCGGAAACATGATTGGTGGTCCGCAGGATGTCCTTGATCATCCTTGGTTCCGTGGTGTGGACTGGGATGCGTTAGAACGCTGTGAAATCAAGGTGATCTATTTTCCCTATTATCGTGACCGCTAACGAACAATATTCGCTTTCCAGGCGCCGATTATCCCACATACTACATCAGTCGATGACACCCGTCACTTTCTTCACCTTCCTCTCCCATCTCTGGATGATATGCCCGGGCTTGTCATGGAGGAAAGCCCTCTCCCAATTCATCAAAGATTTGAGTCAACCACGTATCAGTTCCTTGAATTCTAATCCTTACTCTCATAATTGTTGTTTCGTCTTACCTATAGCATATCTCCTTACCCAGTGACCTTTTTTGAGCTCACGATACCCTTTCATTTATTCATCCTCACCTATCCCGTGTAGCTTTGATCTGCCATATGCTGTATCCTCATCTCGTCAGGATCTTCTCCTTAGCCGTGTAGAGCGATCTGGTTGTCTTTACTTGTATTTGAATACCAAGTTTACCGTTGTTAGGTTTCAAAGCCTTTGGACAATTAGCACCAAACAAACGCGCTTCGTTACCTCCTGAATAGGCAATCGATCCGAAAAATCCTACGATCACATATGGCGCGTAGTAGGCGGAAGAATCGTACGCATCTTAAGGGTGCAAGTGAAAAATCTCAGACAGAAGAAAACGTACCAAAGTCCTTCATAATCAAACATGGTCAAGTTGGCTCTTCTCTCGCTCAACTCGTCCGCGACCTGCGAAAAGCTATGGAACCCAATACCGCTACTCGACTCAGAGTTCGTGTTATCTTTTCAAGGATTTTCGGAGTCTGCGTGCTTGATACTTGGTATTTTAGGAGCGCAGACGAAACAAACTAAAAGATTTCCTAACGATGGCACCCACTCTCAAAGTTACACATCTAATGGCAATCACGCTGACCGACGTTGCTCCATCCCTTCGCATCGCTCGTTTACCATCTGGGCCAACGTTTAGTTTCAGAATCGAGCGATATAGTCTGAAGAAAGACTTGCTGAAAACATCCCGCTTGTCGCGCAGTCAAGGCCTGGAGTATCTGACTGCACCACTTGTTCGTCACGACGTTTCCCTGTTTATTTTGCCTGATCCATTTTGCATAGCTCGTGCTCGCATCCTTTCCACCACCCTCTCCAAGTACACCCCAACACCTGCCTCTTCTTACGAAAGCCTTCCAATCCATGTTTCCTCCACTCACACCAAACTCCATGTCACTCTCAGGAGCACGGCGTATCGTTCTTGTCGCTTACAACGCGGAGCGAGGCACTATCGACTTCCGACACTACTTGATCACCGTCAAACCTTATGGCGTTTCCAAACGCGTCCGACGCGTCCTGGAAGGAGCCAAGAAATCCACAAAAACGTCCACGACCGGTGTTCTCGATCTCGGAAACGAAAAGGATATCGCGGATTTCTTACTTAGAAAAAGGGGCGAACCGGGACCTGCCAGCGAAGGAGGGTACGAATCGGCTGCCTCCGCATCGAGCGCTGCGGGAGACGATGGAGACGCGATCTCGTTAGCGGACGATTACGTGGGAAGAAACAATAAGAAAGGGCAAAAGAAGGCGGTGAAGCTGGACGAGGTGGGGCCCAGGATGGAGCTTAGGCTTGTCAAGATAACGGAGGGTGCACCCGGGAGGGAGGGTGCGGTTATGTACCACGAATTCGGTAAGCAGCTTCCGAGTGGTCAGTGGATCGCATTTCCAACGACCGTTTCAGTGAAAAAGACAAAAGCGGAGGCCTCCGCGCTGAAATCGTCGCACGCGGCAAAGGAAAAGTTGAGGAAGCAACGAAGAGCGGAGCAGGAAGAGAATGTTCGACGGAAAAAGGAAGCAAAGGAAAAGGGATCGAAAGAAGAGGCTCCCGATGAACAGATGGACGTCAGTGGAGACGAAGAGGACTACGAAGAGGATGACCCTGGGTGGGACGAAGAGGAAGAAATCAGCGACGTGAATGATGAAAATTCTATTGATTCCGAGCAGGAAAGCGAAGACGAGTCTGAGCAGCCACCACCGCCGAAGAGGGCCAAAGTCTCAGTAAAGCGTTGATATCATAGTAGCTTGTGCTGATGTAGTACCACACTGAGCAGAGCATTCAACATGTTGGGTATCAGGGAATTACGATGGAGGTGCAATGGCACTCTCTCTAACATCGGGACCAAACAAACCGCTGAATGCCTTCTCTAGTCTCATTTTCACGCCCTCCCAATCATCCAATGCAGGTCGTACATCAAGATAAAAGGAGACGTTTGAGGAATCGGTAGCACGCCCGGTGTAAAAGTCGATGACATAGCGGATCTTGGTACCGCAACGATCCACGACCCAGTCGTGGCGGTCAAAAGGTGCAGAATAACTGGTAGACAAACAGATATTCCATGAGTCCCGTGTGAGGGATCCGAAAAGACGCCTACCCAAGCATTGTCATGAACCTTGCTTTGGGGCTGATGTCGTTGGGTCTGCCCTTGAAGTTGACCAGCTTGACACCACCACACTTGTCTCCACCTCTGCCAGCTTCCCATTTCATGACCTCGGACCAGGCGCGCTCGTTTACAGCGTTGTGGATGGGTACGATGGTCCTCATGTCTGAAGTGTGCGGGTTGTGGTTCTTGCGAGCCATGGCTGCGAAAAACTGAGCCTCGGAAGGATATACCCAATTAGCCTCGGGTGTTCGCGGTATCGACGAGACCTGGCGATCCACGGACAACGAAGGTGGACTCGAGTTGGACGCGTTCTTCGGCGAGAACAGGGCGGACCAGGTGGAGCGCGCGCTTGATCCTACTGGACAGCTGTCTCCCGAACCTTGGTCATGGTCTACCGGACATTTGTCCGTCATCGCAGAGCAGATGCAGAATTAGAGTGATTACGTCATCACCTATACTTACTTGCCTCCGGTTAACCGGCTATTACTTCATGTACAAGTTTACTGAGCAAGTGTTTCAAGCACTTGTGCTCCTCCCCACACCATCCTTGTGTCCGAAATGCCATCCTCGGAGTCCGTTTTCTCTACCCCCTTGACCAGGTTGTTCAAGATCAACCACCCGATCATGCTGGCCGGAATGAACGTCGCAGCTGGTCCAAAGTTGGCAGCAACTGTGACCAACTCTGGTGGAATTGGCGTCATTGGTGGTGTTCGCCAGACCCCAAAGGTACTCAAGCAGTCCATCGACGAGCTGAAGTCCCATCTCGAGAACAAATATGCACCTTTTGGTGTCGATCTACTCCTGCCTCAGATAGGCGGAAGTGCGAGGAAGACCAACGTAGGCTTATGTTTGCGACGTTGTCCACATATCACTCACTCGTCTCGTTTTCGCAGTATGATTATACTAATGGTCAGCTAAACGAGCTCCTTGACGTCATCATCGACAGCAAGGCAGCCTTGTTCGTCAGTGCAGTCGGTGTTCCCCCCAAGGCCGCCGTGGGTAAACTCCATGCAGCTGGTATACCTGTAATGAAGTAAGTCAATCTCTCACCGAGCGAATCACACTAATAATTCTATCGATGTAGCATGGTTGGGCATCCGAAGGTGCATTAGTGATATACCCGCCGTCCATAGTTCTTACCCGTTCAGTAGCATGTCAGCAAAGCACTCGCTCAAGGTTTGTCTGCTCACTTCGTATTTGGAACGTTTTTGATTATGTCCCATGCCTCAGGTGTGGACATCATTTGTGCGCAAGGGGGTGAAGGCGGAGGTCACACGGGAGAAATCCCGTTTTCTATCCTCACTCCCGCCGTTGTTGATATGTGCAAGAATGTTAGCAGTCCACTGACAGGCGAACCTATCGTTGTTGTTGCCGCAGGAGGAATTGCGGATGGCCGTGGCCTTGCAGCTGCTCTTTCGTAAGGATCTTCTGCGTTGCTTTCGCGCAGTAACTAAAAATGTCTAGGTATGGGGCGGCTGGTGTTTGGGTAGGCACACGCTTCGTTGCCAGCGAGGAAGCCGGGGCTCCTCCGATGCACAAAGAACTTGTGCTCACCGCTGGATATGACGATACCATTCGAACCCTTATCTACTCTGGCCGACCAATGAATGTCCGAAAAACACCATATGTCGCTGAATGGGAGTATCAGCGGCAACACGAGATGGCAACACTCGTGTCTCATGGGAAAATACCTCACGAAGTTGAATTAGAGGAACATCCAAACAAGTCACCTGAGGGGCGGATGTGTAAGCCCGCAGCATTCATATCTCGTCTTGACATTTTTGTCATTGTTTCATCAGGGCTTATGGGGAAAGTCGCCGGTTCTATTCATGTTGGTCTTCTTCTGTTCCCATGGTTGATACCATGTTAACTCGGTCTGATCATAGGAAATCAAGTCTGCAAAGTCCATGTGCGATCACTGTTTTAACCGTGTATATTCGCGAATGCTGACGACCAACTGTTAGTGTTGACGAGATGCTCTCGCAAGCGGCTTCAAGTCTGACAGCCGCGTCGGATTTGATGGTCTTCAAATCCAGGCTATGAATAATCACCATCTCAGACTCCGGCAGAGAGGCCTAAATTATGATAGGCTCCTATCTATCGCTTAGCCTGGGAAGACTTTCACCAAGAGGTGTTCGTGTAGTTCGTGGTGCCCGAGTTTTTCTTCGTGGGATAAGCCCTGTTAGTTCAGTTATCGTTCGACATGACGGTCATTGCTCCCCAGCTCGATCTCCTCGCAGCTATCTTAGCTACTGGGCTTTTAATTGGTGTACTCTCTAGAGTTCCAGCACAAAGCATAACCAGGCTGTACCGATGGTTGATACGACCGGTTTTGTCCGGCAAGAAAAGGCTTCCCGACTACTCCAAACTCACCGGATTTCCTGCTCCCAAACCAATTCATCATTTCGAAATCGACAGCGCGAAGCCACGTCCATACAGACCGTTTCGATGGGGGTATCATCAGACCATGTGTAGGTCGTCCAGTTGATGCAGTGCTCACTGCAGACACTGAGTGTTTCAATGGAGCTCTCAAGAAGCTCGAGCCCGACTGGTGGATCGAGCTCGAATCCACCTATCGTGAACGCATCGATCAACGGAAGAAGCTGTACGCAACGCACGGAAAGTTGATCATCGACGAGCTTCCCGGAAGTCAAGAAGCGTCGAGGGAATGCATGGAGATGGTCGTTCAGTATCTCTACCAACGATACCCGAACCAGTTTCGCTACGATGACTGGACGGGCGTGTTCTCTAACGACATCCTCGGGATCAAGGTCGACATCAGCGACGTTCACCCGCTCATGTTTCTCCTCGAACACGTGCCGGAGGATTTTTTGATCACGCAAGAAGATCCCGAGACGGGTCTATACGTCCTGCGAGCTGGGGTTGCATGCTCGGCCGTTGGCTGGAACTTGGGTCAAAAGATGGGAAAGCCGTTGCACCAGATTCACGGCCCTGTACCAGATTACAAGGAGAAGATGGCGTTCTCCATGGACAGGTAGTAATCAATTACTGATTCGATCACACTTGGGAAACTCATCCTTGCTTCAACCAGGTTCTTCTCGAAAATGCCCTGCGATAAGCCCATCCAACGTGGTTCTTGGGGCCTCGAGGTCGAAGAACCCATGTTTTTGCAGACGGACGGACCAGAGTGGGGTCATCGTCAGACACAAGATCCTGACCTCGCGCTCTCCAACGTATGCTTGCGCGTCGACTGGCAAACATTGCGCCGCTTGCCCAAATCCCGTGCCATCGTTTTCAACTTTAAAGCGCTTTTCACACCGATCACGGATTTCCGGCGGGAGCCTTACATTCCCAAGCTTGTCCTCAAGGTATTGCTGGAAGGAAAGAAGTCAATTTTGGAATACAAGGGCACGTGGCATGTCGAGCACAAGGTGACGCTGGCTCTCAGAGAGTGGGCGAGAGAGCAGGAGGAAAGCGGACTGGTTCCGAAAGACTGGGAAGAGAGAACGCTAAACGAGGATCCATTTTATCCAGGGTGGAAGGACCACTATCAGATGCATGCGTAGGACATGTAAAGTACTACATCATTCTTCTCCCATCAATTCAGCAAGTTCACGTTCTTCCTCCTCCGTTAATTCGCTTTCCGATGCATTTCCGGCAGGTTCTGGAACAGGGGCAATCACGACTGGCTCTGCTCTGCCGACAGGATTCTTGAGTGTGGAAGTGGCGAGGTCTGTTGAAAGCTCAATGCAGAAGGGTCTTTCGCCATAGGTATCGTACTCACCACTAAAGCGCCACTTGCGTATGGTCCCATCCAGACTAGTAGAGACAATCCACGGTTCGATTTTGGTCTGCCCAGCTTCATTTTTGCTCGTCCGCATCCAGAGTCTGACGGCCGTTACATCGTGCCAATGAGCATCGATCTCCCCCAGAACCTCGGGTTCAGATATGGAAGACAGGTCGTATAAACGAATCACATCCCCATAAGCACTGACGACGTAGGGTTCTGCGAGGGGTGTGAGGGAAAGTGGGAGAACGGTACGAACGGGAAGCGGATGGACGAGCGGAGGTGCTGGCCTGGTCAATGTCGGGTCAGGAGGATAGGAAGTAATCTGGATGGTCTCGTCGGCAGAAGCTAGTATAGAAATAACTGGTCAGTGGACGCGAAACCGGGTGACAAACTTTCGAGATTACCTGTCCAGATTTGACCGGCTCCATAGTGAATCTCGGTGATCCCCGTTCGATGATAGTTCAACGTGTCTTGAAGTTCGCTGCGCCATCGCGGGTTAGGGCCGGATTCCCTTTCCAGCTTCCATATCATAATGACGCCCATTGTATCCGCCGTCAACAACGTGGCCGATGTCTCAGAATGCGCAACACCAGTCAAACATTCGACAGGACGACTGTGCGCGGAGATGGATCCGGCAGACGTGATTTTTCCTTCCTCAAAACCAGCAAGGTTCCTACGTACCAGCTCATTGGAATGTGAACTCAGAAATGGATGGAGGCGCACCAAAATCGGATTGTTTTATCTGAACCGCTCGATACCAAGAGTCTAGCGATGGGCAGCACGAACAAGCTCTTGAGAAAATCGTCGTGAGCGGGGGCGGAACATATCAATGCTTTCGTCTATGACAATCAAGATGCTAGTCCAACAGCGCGAACGGAACACACGGACATTTGTGTTCCAAAATTTGATTGACTATGGATCCACCTCAGCGCCAACACGACAGACGGGCGAAACGTTTTTGACTCGCCTTGTCCCAGGACCCTGTGATGAGGACTCGACCGGAGGCAGAAGAGTCAGGCTTGAAGAAGGCCAGACAAGTGACGGGCGCGGTGTGACCTCTGTATATTTGCAAGGTGCGACCTGACTGGTGTTGGGAATCGGCGGGTCGTTCAACGAGAGAGACGACGTTGGCTCCTTGCCTCTAGGTCAATCTTCTTGGCCACGTGGGTGTTTTCAGCTATCCAAGCCGCACTGCCTTCGATGTGTATATCCAATGCTTTACCGGCCAACTGGATCGGTAAACCAAGGTCCTTGATTCTCTCTGATTTTTGTCGGCGAGCCTGTAACACGCGTGCTCTGGGACGTAGTATCGTGAATATGTGCAAGAAGCAACGCACCTCGTTGATCACGAGCTCTGCTTCTGCTCTAAGCAGGACTGTGTTGTCCATGATGTCGCCTGTAGGAAGTTGTGGTCGTAGCGGCTAAACTGGCATCCAAGCTGACGGGGGTCTACAAGCAACCTGTATTAGCGGCGTTGACGGACTTGTAAAGGATCTAATCTAATCTTTTTGAATCACCGCCACGATCCATGAGCAAACGTCTCGCATCATTCAAAGGCCCCTCGACGCCCACGTCTTCCCCAGTCATACAACCTCAACAGCCTGTCATCCCTCCATCTCCATCCCGGAGCTCCTCAGAGTCTACGTTCCACCGGAAGCTTCGGACGCTACTCCAAGAACTACGCTCGATATCGCAGACATGGGACGACATCATCCTCGTCGACGGCCTCAAGGCTGCGCGCACGTTGGTGGATGCGAGAACAGAGCTCGAGTTCGTATTCCTTCGTCCATTTCGTGCCAGTGCTACTATAGTCTCATGCTCACCTCACCCTCGCCGTGTTAGCAACTCCCTCGCTCTACTACCTCCGAATAGCCAGCCGCGCTCCGAGATCGTTGGACCCAAGCTCGAGATCATGGATAAGAACATAGCACAGCTCGACGCGGTGGCTGCTAAACTCGTAAGTTTCGAGTCTGTAACACAGAGACCATTGTCATACATTGTTTCCCAGCAAAAGCAGTTGCGACGCATGAGCACGGTGCTAGACAATTTGGAAGCATTATACCACGAAGCTCAGAGGACGAAAGGCGCTAGGTGGTGCCAGGAAGAAGCGCTCTGGATCTCGTGGCCACTCGAGAAATTCGGTGCGCTATCAGTTCAGCACATGCTTGTCGCGTTGACTGACACCATACAGTGAAGTCCATGGCTGACGTTGAACCACCGTATCATCGGTCCCTCATTCTCATCAAGGACATCATAGACAAACTACGGAGTCACTCTGTCACGTTCGAGGTGTCCAGGGACGCTATCTCTCAGTGGGTCGAGCAGCCGTACCTCATTGATGATGGGTGGGATGCTAAATGGGAAGATCTTTGTGCAGTCGAGGTAGAAAAATGGGATGCAAAATAAGACAATACAGGGATAAAAAGTTCGACAGAGTTCCTACAAATCATCGTCTGATATTTGGATCTCATCCGCATTGGCTTCCTGAACTGGCTCTGCCTCCGTTTCTTCCGCTGCAGGGACCGCCGTCTTTTTGGCAGCGACGAAAGCTGGCCCCTTCGCTGCGCCAGCTTGCTGCTCAGCAGCAGCCATTGCATCAGTCGGTGGAGTGGCAGAATCCGCTGGCGTTCCATTTTGCTTGGCCGATAGGGTCTGTGCAGCGAGATAGGATGCTTCCGTGTTAAATTGGGCTTGAACGCTCCGTTTGATCCTGAGCATCTCTCGGAAGGTGTCTTCAGAGCCAGTCTCAATCTCGAAACTGTTCCACTCTGCCCAGAATTTGGGATTGACCCGCGGGTCGCAGAATTGTGAAGCATGGGCATAAATGGCACGAGCGCGGTCAATTTCCCCGAGTTTGCGCTCGAGAGCGGCGAATCGCAGACACATTTCTGCGGTTTGCTTGTCCGGCAGAACTTCAAGTGCCCGCTCGTATATGGGTCGTGTGGCAGGCAGGCCATAGTTTGCCGTAGCTTTGGCAATGTATACAGTATACATCTGCCATATTTTAGTATTGTTCCGGCAGATATAATATAAAATGCGCATACCTCGAACTTGTCTTCGTCAGCAACTACTTGCGCAGCTCGTTCGTAGATGGACATGGCACGCTTTGCTAAGCCATGGTCTTCCTCGAGCTTTCCGTACATAAGGAACAGTGGCTTGCAAGCTTTTGGTGGGCATTTCTCCAGCGCTTGTTCAAAGAGGTCGCGCGCTCGCTCCAGCTTCGAGCCTCCCTGAGAAAATATTTAAAGTGAGTTCGAGAGTATTACTGGGTTGACGTACATAGCGTTTTACAAATTTGGACAGATATATGTTCCAAATTTCGAATGAGATAGGGAACGTAAAGAGCTCCGTCCCGCGCTCGTATATCTACCAGTCAAAGGTTATTCTATGGCCTTCAAGGATATTGTAAGAACAACTTACTCTGAAGCTGTCCTCCCAGTACTGGTTCTCCTCAAGGAAAGCGGCATAGTTAACTATGATCTGCGCATTCGCGATTTTGAGTTCCATGATCTTTTCATAAACGGCTTTGGTCGATTCGACGACGCCAATCGACTCTTCCAAGTCAACATAGAATGACCAAAGTTTCAATGACTTGAAAAGCCGCGCTTGGACTGGAAGGGACTAAGAGGACAAGTCAGCACCTTGACTGGATAATGAAAATTGACATACATGATCGTGGTAACTGATTTTTGTGTTCTTTGGTATGGCAGCCGCTCGCTGCATAACACGGCCAGCCTCGTCGTAGTTTCTACGCATTATCAGTACGTCTCGAGAATGTCGGTCAAATAGAGCCTTACTCATGACGGAGTTCCATCTCTGACCACTCACACCAAATCTCTGCAAGATCCTCGACGTTCTTGAAGTTAACTTTTGTAGCCTTTTCAAGGATTTTGCGAGCGCTATCCAGATCAGGCTCCGCTGTGCCAGATATACCACCATCTTCGTAGAACCTAGCGAAGTTGATATAGAGGCGATGCAAGTTAGCCGTTGCTTTGCGAGGATGGATGGTTTCCAGTGCTTTTGTGTAAGTCTCTGCCACCTAGTGATTGGTTAGTATGAGTGAAATAAGAACACCACGGATTCGCACCCGCTCGTCATCTTCACCCCACAAAGCTACCCTTTTCTCCCATTCCTGCACGTCGTTTGGATTTCGCCTCAATAAAACATCGTTGAGAAGGAATGGTCTTCGATCCATCAATGCCTCGAATTCCTTCATTTTTGCATCCAGTTCGCGCTCATTCTCCTTTACATCCTCCTCTTCCTCCTCTTCATCTGGCTCTTCCAAGCTCGCCATCATTGCGCTAAGGAGCGACTCGGTGAACTGTACGTACGCATCGAAGATCTGGGTGAAATCCCTGACTGTAAAAACCGATGCGATGCCAGTTTCAAAAGTGCTGTTTGCACGATCGAACTCGCCACGCTTGATCCAGTAGGTCGCGAGTCCACTCCATAGACGGCCAGCTTGGTCCTTGTAGATATCAATACCGTCCTTGTGGAGTACGTGCTCGATATTCAGCTTTCGCTTGCTGAGAGGATCCTCGTCCTCGTCGTAGGCTGGAAGTGGCTTTCCTCCTGCTGAGAGGTGCACTGCTGGGCCGGCCACACGAATGAGCTGGCTGTCAACCGATGCAGATTCTTGGGAACGGTTACTCTGAGCTTGCGCTTCGGCATTGGCCTTGGCATGTGCCTCGTTCGACCGCACAGTGTCGTTTACACCGAGACCAACGTCTTCAGAGAAGCGTTCCACGACGTCGATGAAATCACCGAGTAGCTGGAACGGGCTCTTGCTCTCTGGGCTGACATATTCACCCCGTGCCGCTTTCCTTGCCAAGGACAACAACAGCTTCGCAGCTTCCAATGGTCTGGGAGTGGAGGTGGTGGGGGAAAGGAGGATGGAGGCGTAGTGCTCGGTCAAGCTTGGATCGACGGCAAGATAACGGCGGTACACTGAGACAGTGGTAACACCACCTTTACCCTCGGCCCAGAGTAGATATCTGACCCAGATACGCGAATGCAAGGAAGGTGGCAATGTGCGTAATGCACGATCGAACGTTCGGCGAGCATGGGTATGCGAGATAACGGGAGGACAGAGTGGATGGGAGAAGAGAGAGAAATACATGAGCCAGAGACGTGGAAGCTACATGGTCACACTCAGCACAACTAGCCGACAGGTCAAACGAATGAGCGAGCGTACCTTGGGCAGCCACATCAGGGCGCGCTCGTATGTTGCGACAAGAGATTTCCACTCCTCCCATCCGACGACACCATCGAGCCCTTCCTCCCACTCTTCTGTGTATCCCTTCTCCTCCTCTAGAGCTTCCCTCATTTCAGGGAACTTTTTCCTCCCGCCTGCTTGTTTCTTGTGCACCAGTTTTCCAAGGACGTAGGACATCCTCATTTGTAGATATGCCTTCCATAGCTTGAAGGATCCAGGGAATTGGGCGAGGGCAGCTTCGTAGATGTAAGTGAGACATTGCAAGGAGCGTTGTGCAAGCGGAGTCTCGAGGGGTCCAAGCAGTCGGGCGCTCTCGTCAGATGGTGTATTTGCGCGCCGTTCTTCCTTGAGCAACGCGTTGAACGCGTCTTTGGTGTTTTGTATGGCAGTCCACCATGCGCGAAACGAGGAGGGATTTCGGAGGAGGTCTTCTTCGCGGTGGAGGTCCTGGACGGTCAGAAGGTATGGATGGGTCGTTGGCGTCGGGATGGGCAGCGTCAAAGGAAAGTGAGCACAGAAACTCTCCAGCGAGGGCATTTTGCAGGTCCAACAATATTATTTATTTATTTTTGTACCTCTTCGGTTCAGATAAGTCACACTTCGACCATCATGGTAAGGGCCAAGAGCTGCTCCTTTGTAACCCTCGTCAATGTCTGTGTCGTGTAGCACAACGTCAAGCGTGTCCAGCAGTCACAAGAAGCGATCCAGGCAAGGAAGGAACGCGAGAGCTCACAGATCGTCGAGTATCTTGCAATAACGGACAATGTACTCTCTCGCGTATGTCACCCCCGTCCAGGTATCAGCTTGTGTCTCAGTCCCCCGCAGAAAAAAGCACGCGATTGGAGTCAGGATGCGTTCGATCTAACCGGACGCCTACTCGACCTGAATCCGGAATTTTACACTGTCTGGAACTATCGTCGAAACATCATGCTCAACGGAATATTTCCTCAGAGGTCAGCAGCTCTCGTTTGCTCCGTTCACTTATGTATGAATCGATTATCAGCACCCCCGAAGATAACAATAATCTACTCGCTAATGAGTTGGCGATGACGATGGAAGCTCTGCGAGAACACCCCAAGGTATACTGGATTTGGAATCACCGTCGATGGTGCCTGGAGCAAATCCCAGATGGGCCAATTATCGACGGCGAGCCATCCTTGCAATGGCGGAGGACAATCTGGAAGAGGGAGCTGGCCGTCGTCGAGAAGTTGCTCGATGCAGACGCACGAAATTGTAAGCTTGACTATATATGAGTCGGACGACGTGCGGTGATCCTCATCGCATACCTCTCAGTCATTGCCTGGGGTTACCGCAGATATATTTTGGCGAGTGTACCGGATCAGAGACCTTTAACAACTGAGCTGGCATATACCACACGCAAGATCAGCGCGAGCTTCTCTAATTTCAGCGCATGGCATCAACGTTCGAAAGTTTACTCCTCACTATGGAATATGGGCCAATTAGATCCCAATACCTCACGAGAGGAGGGTATGTGTTTACTCTCATTCAACGTTCCGTGGCCTTGACTTGCACGCAAAGAATTTGACCTCGTACACAATGCACTGTTCACGGACCCCGATGACCAGAGCGCTTGGATCTATCACAGGTGGTTGATAGGATCGGGTACGTATAGTTTATCTCGGTCTCGCTGCACACCCATTTCATTACCAACTTACAGGCGAGAACGAGCAGCAGCTTCGACAGGAGATTGCCATCATCGAAGAATTGTTAGGCGAGCAGCCGGATAGCAAGTGTAAGTCCGCCTGCCAATCTTGATTCTTTCCTCGTTAAATCACATCCCAGGGTGCATGGAATCATTGGTCTACTACAGCCGATTGTTGCTGAAAAAGTTTTGTCCTGAATCAGAGGATATCAGGCAAAAATGTTTTAGCTTTTTGCAACAACTGGAACGGCTCGATAGTCCTCGGAGATCGAGATACCAAGAAATAGGTGAGCGTTCATGGAATCCACTGGACCTAATATTCACACCGTGGGGCGATTCATAGCTCAACAAATCAGAGACGAGTGCATTGCTAATCGTGTACAACAGTGATAATGTTAATTTTCTGCTCCCGCAACCCGCTGTATAGCCCTCGACGATTAGATCACAAGTCTCAAAAGAGACTAGACAGCGCTATCCCCACTTGCACTCATTGGGGCGACACCCGCAGCTAGCATTTGATATCAATGAGCTCTTGCAGACGACGCGAATGAGCAACTCTTACTTGTCGTAGCAAGCGCAACCCTAACAGCCGCCGCAGGGCTCGTTGACGAGGGTGACAATGACCTAGATGTGCCACACGGTCAGTATCGAGTCGGAAGGCTTGACGAGGAAGGTGCGCACGTCATTCACGGTTCATCGAAGGTCGAGTTGAAGTGGCGTTTGATATGGTGACGCTGGTAGTTCGATCTGGCTGCGTCGAGTGAGCTTATACGCCCGGAGCTTTGTATGTCCCTGAGATCAGTGACTCTCGACCTTTCTGAGCGAGGTGCATGCGCCCGCGTAGGCGCGTTGCTCCTGCCGTGCTTCGCATACCATCAAGTGGCCAAGTGTAAGGAAGTGTATCTAGTCCCGCTATCCGAGCGAGCTTGCGACGCCCCTCGTGCACATGGTAAGTCGTGCACATTCGCGCATTGACAAATGCCGAGGCGGCGTCACAAGCAGGCAACTTTTCTTTTCCCGATCCCAAGTGACGGACTCGCTTTGGCTTTCCATTGTCAAAGCAAGGTGTCTTTCTCATTCTAAACATTACATGGATCAAAGCCGAGTTTAGCCTTCTCCATCATCGATCAGGCAACGGATCTGACGGTTATCTGGTATCAAGTATACCCCGTTTCCGGGCAAGACACAAATGGTAGGTTCGATTTCTCGCTCATCCAAGGTGCGCTACATGGCAATACAAACACTACTGGTACAACCTTTGTCAATCTCTCGACGCTCCGTCGTTCCTACCCACCCTCCTTGTCCTTGCGGATTTTCTCCACAAACACAAAGGTGAGAACGACGAGATCCAGCATATGCTCCACGCTCGGATCGACGTCCAATCGGGCCCTCCGTCTGGGTCCGATGATTCCCAGCGTACCTTTGTGGTACCGAACGACCTCGGTCCGAGTTTCGTCGTCTCGTGTTAGCTGGAAAATACATACATACATACGTCTTCAACGATTCACCTCCCGGCGAATCATTTTGCCACATGGAGTCCCCACGTACCACTACCCCACGAGCTTTGGGCATATCCCACCTATACGAACAACCATCCGGTCCCGTAAACGTTCGTTGCCTATATGTAGATAAACGACGAGCAACCGAAACAAAAGAAACGAACCCACCG
>JBBPOM010000344.1:0-29915 GCA_038091455.1 Leccinum uliginosum
CTCGTCGTCGGGGACTTGTTGTTCGTCGCGTATGCCTTCTATGTCCTCAAGGGTGACTATGCGTGCCATGGCCTGGACTGGGATGGTCGTATATGCGGGCGCCTTGAGTCCCCAGCGGGCATACGCGTAGGCGTAGAGGCCGGCATGGGTGAGGTCGCCATGGGAGATGAGGACGAGGTCGACGGAGGGGGCGCACTCTCGGAAGGCGGCGCAGTAGGCGGCGACGAGGGGGGAGTTTTCCTGTGACCAGTCTGGAGATCCGCAGTCGAGGAGGACGCGGACGTCGTCGATCTGGAGGAGATACGCGAGAGGAACGACGCTGTCTGCACCGACCGCGCCTGCGAGTGGTCTGAACGTGATCATATGCAGAGAGAATAAATATTATGTAATTTAGACAACGTAGCCGAAGCGTGGGAACGATTAGATAATGGCCATGTGTTTCTCGACCTTTTAACCCTCGGCCCTCTGCTCTTCTGGGTTTAATTCATCCTCGCCTTTCTCCAAGTAAGTTCTTGACGCGCCTCCTCACGCGTCCGCCCGCCTCACCTCCTCCCCCTCTCTAGCCAAATCATGCGTGAAGTCATCTCTGTCCACGTCGGCCAAGCTGGTGTCCAGATTGGAAACGCCTGCTGTACGTCCTTTCTCTCGCGCGCCATACACGCGCCGCGCACGTTTCCACAATCAATCAGTGCTAATCCTTTACCACAGGGGAGCTCTACACTGTCGAACACGGTCTCAGTGTAAGTTCATATCCCTATTGTCTCTTGTTCCGTCTCGCTGATCCGACACGTCTAGCCCGATGGTCGCCTTATCGAAGGCTCGCCGTCCGCTAACGACGATGGCTTCAGCACGTTTTTCTCCGAGACATCGTCGGGAAAACACGTGCCTCGGTCACTTTACATTGACCTCGAGCCGAATGTGATTGACGAGGTTCGGACTGGCACCTACAGGAGTCTCTTCCACCCTGAGACCTTGGTCACTGGTAAAGAAGATGCCGCCAGCAATTGTACGTTGTTTCGCTTGTCTGTATGCTCCGTTATCTCATCCGATCCGCTCAAGATGCCCGTGGTCATTACACGATCGGCAAGGAGCAGATCGACACCGTCATGGACAAGGTCCGTCGGCTCGCCGACAACTGCGCCGGTTTGCAGGGATTCTTCGTGTTCCATTCCTTTGGTGGTGGTACTGGATCGGGCTTTGGTGCTTTGATTCTTGAGCGTCTTTCTACCGACTACGGCAAAAAGTCAAAGTTGGAGTTCAGCGTGTATCCTGCTCCCACAATGGCAAACTCGGTCGTCGAGCCCTACAATTCCGTCTTGACGACCCACACGACCCTCGAGCATTCCGACTGCTCGTTCATGGTATGTTGGAATATTACACATTTTTGTACGGCACGCTCACCCCAATCTAATCCAATCAGGTTGACAACGAGGCTATTTACGACATCTGTAAACGTAATCTGAACATCACGTCGCCTAGTTTCACGAACTTGAACCGCTTGATTGCTCAAGTCGTCTCATCAATCACTGCCTCGTTGCGGTTCGATGGTTCTCTTAATGTTGATCTTAACGAATTCCAGACCAACTTGGTTCCGTGAGTGTTGTAGTGTGCTCGACTGGGGGGTGCCTGAGCTGATTGCCTGTAGCTTCCCTCGTATTCATTTCCCTTTGGCCACATTTGCTCCAATCATCTCTGCTGAGAAGGCTCATCACGAGCAAAATTCGGTTGCAGACATGACCTTCTCGTGTTTCGAGACCGGAAACCAGATGGTCAAGTGTGATCCCCGGGAGGGCAAATACAGTACGTCAAATACACCTTGCACTCGCCGTCTATTGAGTTGAGTGCTAGTGGCTTGCGCGTTGCTCTACCGTGGCGATGTTGTTCCCAAGGACGTCAACGCGGCCGTCAGCGTCATCAAAACCCGCCGCACTATCCAATTCGTAGACTGGTGCCCCACTGGCTTCAAGCTTGGCATCTGCAACGAGCCACCTGCTCACATCCCAGGTGGTGATCTTGCCAAGGTGTCCCGCAGCATGTGCATGTTGTCGAACACGACGGCGATCTCCAGCGCGTGGAGCCGCCTGGACCACAAGTTTGATCTCTTGTACTCCAAGCGTGCCTTTGTGCATTGGTACGTTGGCGAGGGCATGGAAGAGGGCGAGTTCTCGGAAGCACGTGAGGACCTCGCTGCGCTCGAAAAGGACTACGAGGAGGTTGGCATCGACTCTGCGGACGTGGAAGACGGAGGGGAGTATTAGTAGCACGACCTGATTGCACATTCACTTTTTGCATGATTTCTCCTGGTTCTTTTTTCTACGAAGCTAGCTGTTTTTTGTAATCTGGATGGTTGACGAATTTCACGATATACCTGAATGTATAAAAAAAACACGGCGGTCCGAGAAATGTTTACGTTCTTGCTCCGCTCCGAGAGGATTAGGATTGGGCCGATGAAATTTCCAAAACAAGAATGATAATTTTTTTTTTACCGAAGTGGACATATATTTAATTATTTTTATCAAGTTGATTCTTCCTGCTTCACCACCATCCATCCTCTCCACCATGCGCGAAGTCATCTCTCTCCACGTCGGTCAAGCTGGTGTACAAATCGGCAATGCATGCTGTAAGCTCTTCATACAGTTCGTTACCCTTGCCAACTCACACCACCTTCTAGGGGAGCTCTACACCTTGGAGCACGGTCTGAGTGTGCGCCGTTTTCCCTTCTCTCTTCCGGGTCACGCTGTAACTAGACTTTTTCAGCCCGACGGTCGTCTTTCAGACCCCGCTACAAGCAATGATCAGGGTTTTTCGACATTCTTCTCAGAGACGGGTTCCGGGAAGCACGTCCCTCGTTCCCTCTACATTGACTTGGAGCCCGGCGTCGTGGATGAGGTCAAGATCGGTCCATATAGATCCCTCTTCCACCCCGAAACAATGATCACTGGCAAGGAGGATGCCGCCAACAATTGTAAGTTCGTGTTCTGTATCAATGCGTGCAAGTCGCTCATCATTCCTCAATCGCCATCTCATCGCAGACGCCCGTGGACATTATACCGTAGGAAAGGAGCTCATCGACCCAGTCATGGATAAATTGCGTCGCCTCGCCGACAACTGTTCTGGTCTACAAGGTTTTTTCGTCTTCCACTCCTTCGGTGGCGGTACTGGATCGGGCTTTGGCGCGCTTTTGTTGGAACGGCTCTCGACCGACTACGGGAAAAAGTCCAAACTGGAGTTCTGCGTCTACCCTGCCCCGCAGCTCTCTAGCTCAGTCGTCGAACCGTACAACTCTGTTCTCACAACTCACACCACTCTTGAGCACTCGGACTGCTCTTTTATGGTAAGCTCTAGTCCAAAAGAAGAATCGATGGTACTCTAATGCATTCATTCTCTTGACAGGTGGATAACGAAGCTATCTACTCCATCTGCAAAAAGAACTTGGGCGTCTCACAACCCAGCTTCGTCAACCTCAACCGCCTAATTGCGCAGGTTGTTTCCTCGATCACTGCTTCTCTGCGGTTCGACGGCTCCCTGAACGTCGACTTGAACGAGTTTCAGACCAACCTGGTTCCGTGAGTGATCGGTTGATCAAGCCCTTCTCCCTCTCTTTCCTAAGAAATTTGTCTAGCTTCCCACGTATTCACTTCCCGCTTGCAACTTATGCACCATTGCTTTCCGCGGAGAAAGCTACTCATGAGCAGAATTCTGTGAATGAAATGACTTTCTCTTGCTTCGAAAGCGGACATCAGATGGTGAGTTTGTTGGGATGATATTGCCGTCTAGTTGATGCTGACCTTTCCCCTTAGGTAAAATGTGACCCCAAAGAAGGCAAATATAGTACGTTGGCAATGTTATCACTCTATGGTTGTCCTGATCCTTTTAATAGTGGCGTGTGCCCTCTTGTACCGTGGAGATGTCGTTCCAAAGGATGTCCAGGCAGCCGTTGCCACCATCAAAACGAAGAAGACCATCCAGTTTGTCGACTGGTGTCCCACTGGCTTCAAGCTCGGCATTTGCAATGAAGCTCCGGCCCACATCCCCTCGGGTGACCTTGCAAAAACCAGCCGCAGTCTCTGCATGTTGTCAAAGTAAGTCCTCAGATCTTAGGTGTGCTGATCACCTAACCTTGTGATGTAGCACTACTGCCATATCTGTTGCGTGGAGTCGCCTCGGTCAGTCTTTGGAATAGTCAACCAGTTTCCCATTATTGACGCTATGCCAGATTACAAGTTTGATTTGATGTACTCAAAGCGCGCTTTTGTTCACTGGTATGTTGGTGAAGGAATGGAAGAGGTGCGTCGTCTCTTCTTCGCAACCCAATGAACCTCATCGCGTTGTAGGGCGAATTTTCAGAGGCTCGCGAGGATCTTGCTGCTCTGGAAAAGGATTACGAAGAGGTGGGCACCGACTCAGCGGACGCCGAAGAGGAGAACGCCGAGTATTAGGCGATTCGCTTCAGTTTCTTCTTCGTTTCGATTTCCCGCAGATATATTATTATGGATAGGCAATTTAGATTAAGTACTTGCCAGCACTTGCTTAACGGCGACTAAAACTCCATCCAAATTATATTTCTACTAAAAGATTCGTCTTTTGCATTGGCCTCCGTATATTGTGTTTAGGGTATTCCACCGAAGTCAGGTAGATGGTTATGTCCACGCCAGGTCCATTTTCATTGAGCACCATCGAAACACTGTTGCAATCAGTATTAGAGCCCTCAGACGACAGGCCCAAAATGTTTTACCTCGACAAATCTTGCACTAGATAAAAACAACCTTCAGGCGCATTCTCGGCGGCCTTGAGCATCTGCTGCCTTGAATGGGTAGTCAGCAGGCCGATTACCCTCGACCCGGCGGCCAAGCCGCTCACGACACCAGCAGGTGCATCTTCTACAACAACGCCTGATTTTATGAAAATGCGCCTATGCGATAGCTCGGAAAGTGAAATCCCTCACAATCGGCGGGACTGACACCACACCTAGTGGCCCCCTCAAAGTATGGTTCTGGACTTCGATAGAGTGTTGTTATTCAGATATCAATGAGCAGCAAACGGGAGGGCATTACTGTGGTTTCCCGTTGCGGACGTCATCCGCAGTCACGAAATCGTCTGGCGCGTCTATGTTTGATGATTTCAAGGCAGCGGTGGCATAAGCTCTCGCCGCAGACGTGCAGATCGTCCACCGCTGGTTTGGCTTACTCTTCGCAGACGACAACTGTGGGGTAGAGTCAATGGCTTGTCGAAACACCAATCAAGACAGACGACTCACATTGTCGAGGATGGGGCGTATGCCAGGGAGCATCTTGATTCCGTTCTCTGCAGACTCGATGATGGCTCGTTCGAAACGGCCAACTTCGTCCTGTTTGATTAGCAACGATCAGCGGGAGGAAAGTCGGGCGAGTCAGGAGACGACAAGAGACCTCAAGCAGTTCTGGATCGGTGATGCCACACCACTTTACAAGGTTGTCTTTGGTTCTGACGCCGTGCGAGCCTGCGAACGAGCAGGGTCAGATTATGGTCAGCGCGATTGAGAAGCAGGGATAGTTACTGTGCAGGATCGTCTCCACGTCGAGGTCGGGGTACGTCTTTGCAAAGGTCGTCCAGGCGCCGACGACACCGATAGTCGAATCGATCAGCGTGCCGTCCATGTCGAACAGTCTGGCTACCAGTGTGAGTCATGATGGGAATGCTTGGAAGCGTCTGGACTCACACCGCGCCAACCTGGAACTTTACTTCGGTCATGGTAATGAAAACGAGGACTCGGATGGCCACGGTACGTTGTTGGGCCCTTCCGGAGAGAGGGATGCCGAGTCCTCCGAGTCCGAGCACTGTTTGGATCTAAAGCCGCCGTCAAAACAAACGCTTGCTAGATGTCCCAATATGGACTGCGTCATCATACCACAAAGATGCCGCGACGTCGCCAACAGTACACGCAGGAAAGCATCGACCAGCAACTACAGCAGATACATCTTCTCGATGCGTCATCCTCCTCCGAGAACCTGGAACAGCTCGGTCCCATTATCAAACAAATCCATGCAAATCGACAGCAGGAGATCTACTTGCGCAACCTTCAAGCGCTCATCGAGGCAAAGGACGCAGAGATAGAGGGTATATGCACAGAGAACTATCAAGAGTTCATCTCCTCCATCTCTACCCTGTTCACAATTAAGTCGTACACCACCAACCTCCGCGAGAAGATCGCCACATTGGACGAAGGCGTCGGGCAGCTAGGGAAGGGACTCGTCGAAAAAAAGAGGACCTTGCTACAATCAAAGAAGACAGCTTCCAACCTCGATGAAGCTATTGACACGCTCCAGGCTTGCTTGAAGCTTCTCGACGTCATCGACCGCATTGGCGACATGATCAAAGAGGGCAGGTTTTGGAGCGCCCTGCGGGTGAGTCGAACGAAAACTAAACGGCCCTCATGCTAATCTACTACTCCCGAGTCTCTGGAAGACATTCAGACCATGCCATTGACTTCTCTGTCACAAACACCGTTATACCAGCATATACTGTCTTCTCTGCCTTCACTCCGGATCCAGGTCCAAAATGCTGTTACTGCATCCATGAAACAGTGGTTACTCGAGATTAGGAATGTCACTGCCTTAGTGGGGAGGACCGCCATGGAGGCCATGGAGTCACGCACGCGAAAGTGGAGAGCCCGACGCGAAAAGGATCCAATGCTGAGATCAAGTCGCGTGGGCAGTGCGGTTGAATTGGTCACGTATGAAAGAACCGACAGTAAGTCCCGTCTGTATTAGATTGGTCGTGGCTTAGAATAATCGTGATGCGCAGTCAATGTTCTCGACGAGGACAAGATTGGAGTCGATTTCAAACCACTGTACCAATGCGTCCATATCTATATTTCCTTGGATTCGCTCGATGATCTCCGCACTTCCTACCAGTCTGATCGCAAGGTTCGCCAAATCTAACTTTATTCATGGACGGTGCTGACCCTTCGTCCAGGCTCAGTCGGACCTCATTCTTCCAACACCACTTTCTTTATCTTCACTTCCTGCCCTTCTTGAAGAAATATGTGGCTTTTTCATCATAGAATCACATGTGCTGGATACCACTTCTGGCTTCCGCTCGGAACGGGAGGTGGAGGAACTCTGGGACGCGCTTGTTTCTCATTTGTCTTCGGCCATTAGTTCCGCCTTGGTGGAGCAAAGGGATCCTGATATGTTCTTGAAGGTCAAGGAATGTCTGACAGCGTTCGTCATGACACTCGAGGTATTTATGACACGCCCTGCCTTGACTGTGACGTCAGTGACTTCGTTGAACAGTCCTATTCTTATTCAACACATTCTCTTCATGCTCTGACGCTCGCTCTGTTCGAGAAATATACAGGGATTCTGGAAACGGAGTTCAGTCGGAAGCTGGATTCGGTGCGTACTACGCAAGTGCTGGTCTCTCGCTTTCCTCAGGCCAGGTATCTCTAAGGTCGTGCTCAAAGACGATTACATGCCAATGCATGTTACTACGTCGTCTGAGCGAGATTCCGTACTCGGCAGCATATGGCTGAGCGCGCCTGAAAAGGTCAACCTTTCCAAGTAATGCCGTGATTATTCGTAGGTCAGAGACGTGGTTGACTGTTCTCAGGAGTTCCGTACCGCTCACTCTACCGTGGTCCCAAAGCTTTTACCTTTGCTGTCAAGATGTAAGCTTGCTTGCTTCGTGGGGTGGCACTCTAATGACGCCCACAGATCCGAGCCTTCATTCAACAGTTTTATCAGTTTGTAGAAGGCGTATCACAACATCACGGCAACATCGACGACCTTCTGAGTCGGGTGAGGCTGTGTGATTGGCTTGATCTGGCACTTTCTTACGATAGTTCGTCAGTCGCTCGATAAGCTTCTGTCGAACCATATAGTTGACAGCATTAACAAACGGCTTCAGAGCACATCGGCACTTTCGCAAATCGCACAGATTGTGACCAATTTAGAGTATTTCGAGGTAGCTTGCATCGAGCTAGGGCGATCGCTCACCGATCTCAGGTAGTCCTTGCCTATTTACCGAGGGTCTCGCGGGGTGGTGCTCAATCCTCACAGGTCTACGCAGCGTGGGGGCACGATCCGACTTGCTTCCTCACCCTTCTCAGAGCCATTCCAACGATCTCGGAGACGAATCACAGCCCTCATTACCTCAAAGCTTGATGATTTTTTCGATCTATCTGAATATGACTGGACACCACAGCGCCGCGAACAGATGCCGAGCATGTATCTTTACGAACTCGTGAACTGGCTCACGACTGTCGTGGATTCGCTTGCACTCAAAGATACCTACAAGGATGATGCCTACAAGGGCGCCGTGGGGTACATTGCGGAGAGTTTCATGGTAAACGGCTCCCCCATACTGTCTATCCCAGGGCTCATACGAACTCGACGTAGAACTTCATGATTGGTCCCAGTGTGCCGTCGATGAACGAGAATGCAATAGCCAACATGGTGTCCGACATGTCGTTCCTAGAAGGCGAGATGACAAGGATAGGGCGAGCGAGCCTTAATGCATCGTTCACCGAGTTACACTTGGTAAAACTCTAATTCTGCCACACTTTTTGTTCTGATGACGACGATGCTTGCAGATGGCCAAGATCATCCTCACAGATATTGTACAGGATTATCTGAACCCAAGTATTAGACAAGCATCCTATAGTGAAGTCAAGCCAAAAAGGCTGCAGGCACTTTTGGAGAAACTTGCCAGGTATGGGACTACCCGGCGTGACAACCCTTCCAGGGAGAGGGGCGAGAAGCGCAGGAGGGAAGCGGAGACATTGCACAGAATGACCCTTACACATTCCTAGCTCTTAGTTGGACGTCGTAACACCATTTATTCGAGGCTAGTGTGACGGTAGAAATCTATAGCATAGGACAACAAACTAAAACACGCTCGCAATATGTTTGCAAATTATGAAGGCGTGGGAATCGGAAGAGCGTCCCAAGTAATTCAAGAGTAAAAGAGAAGACGGTGTATCATTCAACGTCGTGATGGGAGGACAAGTGCACATACAGAACCATTTGAGAAGAGATCCAAAGGACTCTCCCCTCATCCCCTCCGTTTATTGATGTTGGTCGCCAACCACTCAAGACCTTCGTACAGCCCATCACCTGATGTGGCACAAGCAGCCTGCATCAAATTCCATGTCAACCATCTGAGTCTCAATCGAATGACCTCAAGTCAGGAACTGACCTGGATGTACCACGTTCGCTGTCTAAGAGCTTGAAGACCAAGCTTGTCCGTGATCTCAGCAGCATTCATTGCGTTGGGAAGATCTTGCTTGTTAGCAAATACAAGAAGGAGGGCATCCCGAAGTTCATCCTCGTTCAGCATACGTTGAAGCTCTTCACGGGCCTCCGAAACACGTTCCCGATCGTTCGAGTCCACCACAAAGATGATTCCCTGTGTGTTTTGGAAGTCTGAAACACGGCGTTGGACGACAAGCAAATGCGGAATGCCAGCCACGTACAGTGCCTCCAAAGTGGACGGATCTTATCCTGTCCTCCAACATCCCACACAGTGAACGAAATGTTCTTGTACTCGACAGTCTCGACATTAAATCCTACAGATTGTCAGAATGCTAAGCCATGCACAGCGAATCATGTGACTCACCAATCGTAGGAATCGTGGTCACAATCTCGCCAAGCTTAAGCTTGTAGAGGATAGTGGTCTTACCAGCGGCATCAAGGCCAACCTGCATAGACGGGTCGATAAGGGTAGTTCGGGCAGAGGGTAGCGTAGGTTCGTACCATCAGAATACCTATATAAAAGCAATATCTATTAGCGTGTTTGGGTGATTGCTGGATGTGACGCTTACGCATTTCCTTGTTCTTGAACAGGACACAAAAAAGACGCGACATTGACATACCCATGGTGTGCTACGACGACGAGAAGAGGACGAGTGGTTTTGTTGTGTCGAGTTGTAAGCTGGAGGTAAAGAGCAAGTTTGCTGTTTGGCAGGGTAACGTGTGAGAACGGATTTTCGAACTCCGAAAGCGGGTAAGTCGTTGCCGACTGGTTTTATTGCAACTCACGGCTTTTGTACCTTTGCACCTTCCACGTTTACACGTACTCCTGACAAAGAGTCTACGTGTTCTATACTGCGGAAATGTCTTTCTAGTCAGCCACCTCCCACACTTTTCGCGACTGTGAATTACATAAAGAACGAGTCACCCAACCTTGACCTGTCTGGAATGTCCACTGACGTGTCCCGGCGGAAAATGAGTCAGCGCTCTCGGCTTTCGATCGAATTATTTGCACGAAAGTAGCCATGTCTCTCCAGACGTTGACCGCCGGAAACGTTCTCCACGCAGACATCGTCCAATCAAGAGATGCATCTATGAATGAAGAACTGCGAGGTGTGCGCAATAATACTTTGTCAATAGACTACCGTAATACTAGTGCGATCGATGGCTGTTACCTTCGTTGGCACGTGGAAATCATGACGAAGAACCACTTGCCCCTAGTTTGGCAAGCTCAAATCGAGATCGACACTTTTTGACCAGATAGGACCTGGTGATTCACTCAAAATATCGTTTGACAAGAAAAAGCCCAATGTATTACCAACCAGAAAAACGCTGAACACACTATGATTCAAAAGACCAAATGAGATGGATGACAGGCCATTATGCAAACCAATGAGGAGAGGAAAGTGAGATCGGTAATCTAAGGAAATAGTGGCTACAGTGGATGCGGATACAAACCAGTAAAAGAAAAAGGTTAGAGGGATACAGTCATTGAAGCATGATTAGAGCTTGCGTTTGTCCAGTAAGGTATCTTCGATACACGATGTACCAAAACGTTCATGGTCCCGTATCAGAGTGTCAGTCATTCACCGCACGTGAGAATGCAAACTAAGTTTGCTCTGCCAGGTGGGCATCTAATTTTTTGCGCCATCCGACGTAGTATGGACAGGCTTTGCTTGGCTGGTATTTGCAGAGCTCAAATAAGACAAGCTGTTCGTGAAATCCGGCGTTAAACCAGACTTGCTCGCGCGCTAGAGGCCGAGTTCGATGAGAATCAAGAAACAGGCAACACGGAAAGAACCAACCTTGTCGAACTGCTGACATAGCGTCGGTAGCATCAATTCGGCTTGTGCGCATTACTGCGGCGTGTCAATATAAAGCACGACGGTGTATGGATTGAGACTACGCACAGTATGCAGCAACTACAGCCGCACTGCGAGTCAAACCTTGGTTGCAGTGGACGAGGACGACTCCCCCGGCCGCGATGGCCCGCTCTATAAATTGACAGGCAGTAGGGAGCCAAATCAATAGATCGGCGAAGTCGACATCTTCGACAGGAATTCGCAGATGATCGACGCCAGACTCGGGAATCTCTGCGGGAATCGCATCGCTGCAAACGGATACAATATGGCTAACCCGGCGTTCTGTTAACGTCCGCGGTGATCTAGCTGCATGGATACTAGGACATAGTTCAGATCAGGAAATAGTACGTCACGGGGAAAATAAGCGACATACTTTCCGAGATACAGCTTACCGGGGATGATCGTATCGACGTTCTTCCAGCCCATGATTCTTGAATGAGGAGTCTGGAATTCCTGATAGAATGTCCAAAGTGTCACAGCGATCCATTGTCGGTTTTGTAGTCTCGGACAAGCTCGAGCGTTTAGGCAACTCGGAGGATCGAGTAACCGTATGCTCCAACAACTTGTGAGCAGAGGTTCGCCAATGATGTTTAATGGCAGTGAAGAAATCGCATTTCACAGCCAGAAGCCTCCGCAGACGAAGAGAGTCGAAATGCAGTGTCCCGGACATAGTGCTTAGAATGGAAATGGGCTAAAGGCGCATTCATCGCCACCGACGCGGTATGCATACGCGAGAACGGTCACTTGTAACTTTTCAGAAACGAAAACGGACAGAACGTTGAAAGAGAATTGTGCACCGTGTCAGTGTGTCCCGTTATCCGGTGACTGATCGCATAATCCTGTACCTCTTTCTATACCGTTCAAGGAAAGCATCGGCGTATAAATTCGCCAGAAAATGGACGGGGCGGCGGACATAACGGAGATATTCCATTTTTGGTAAAAGGACCCCGGGTGTTCAGGTAGCCGCCACCGGAAGTGAAGCAAGGCATCCACTTGAAAACCAACATGCTAACTTGTCTTACCCTTCCCCGAGGCCTGTATGGATGCAGTGCAGTGACATCGTCATTGACCAGTTAGGCGTACCTTGTATCCCTATGCATTGCTTGCTAATAGCCGACCCCCTGGGTGCACTAATCAGAAATACAACAACAGTGATATTATGCAGCAGAAGCCACCATTTGCTTCAGTGCTCAGTTTCAGGCTCAATGGACTGATTGTGACTTGCCTCTTTGTCTGTCCCCCCGAATTTTTTGTTACCTTCCATTCCATTTCTCCCCGGCTCCGGCATGGAGTGATGCCTTTCGCTAAACGACTCGCGTGCGCGACACACGCTTTTACCACGTTGTGACCACCGCCGTATACTAATTGCGTCACCAGCACGACCTCCACGAGGCTCTGCGGGAATATAACGAGGTTGTCGGCCTGCAAAGCACCAGTGCCCTGAACGTTAAACGTGTCGTGAGTCGGTCGGGCGGCGGCCGCGTGTGTTGTGCGCCTCAAATGGATGGGAAAGGCGAAGAAACGTGTCAAGCCACCTGTCACTAAGTCACAGAGGCCTGGAGCCGAGAACCTGCATGCGGCCTCCCTGTTAATTGTCAAGTCAGATTCTCGGAGATATGCCACGCGCAAAGGGTATGCTCTATGGAGTCTCCATGTAAGGAGGTCCATATATATGGACTTCATGAAAGCGCCAACCGCCACATCCAACATTTTCCATCCACTCTCTGTATCCACGCAAACCTCAGTACTCAGTAAGGAATGCTTGAAATCGAGTGGAAATCTTCCGTAAGTTGATCTTGCGCGATGATCTGCTTACCGTTTCTCACATCCGAAAAGCACTACCACTCAGATGGTCGGCGGCGTAGTCGTCCAAAGGCTTCCACGGTACATGGCTGGCTCGTCAAGTGGCGTGCTACATTCAGCGGAAACGAGCGCCTTCGCAAGGAGGGCATACGCGAGATGCGTGAGGCCAAAGCTGTGCGAGAGTGGAAGAAGCAGCGAAAGGCTGCTCGACTGGCCAAGGCAGGGACATCGAATGCCAGTGGTTTCTTCCATCTCTGGCCAATCACATTCGGTGAGAAGAAGAAGCGGAAACTACATGCATCAAAATCCATATCTCGTGATGCTCGAACCTCTTCTGCTAGACGTCCTAGCAAAGGAGGCACTCGGTATCAGACCTCCCCAGCCCATTCTCCAAGCCCCACCCTAGTCAACAGTCGGCGACCCAGTCAAAGCCGACGGGAATCAGGCGACCGTCATCATCGTAACGTGCGAAAAGCTTCCCACAGTAGTAGTCGGAGAGACAGAATTTCAAAGAAGGAACGATGACACCCAGTAGCCAGTGGCATTGTGTATTTTATTGTTGTAGGTAGATATTTATGCCGTCACATTTGGAACGTGTGCGACGCTGTGTGTACTAGTATACTTAGGGATCGAAAACCAGCCACGCATTGACATAACCCATGGCCGACTGCTAACCCACAATAGATATTGCTCGACTCGAAAACAATAGCCAAACTCCACTTACGCACGAAATAGGGGGGGATCACACCACCTGGACAGCAACGTGCTGACGAATTGTGTGGTTGAGAAGAGCAAGGCTGAGAATGGTTTAGAGTCATGACGTACATGTTCAATGCGAGTTGTCCTGCATGTTGATATTCATTGGAGGTTTCTTCTTCTTGCGCCTTTTTCGCTTCCGCTTGGAATTGTTCAATTCCCTAGCGTTGGCGGGCTTATCAGTGAGTTCCGGTGGGCCATCGAGATTTAGCAACGGAATGCCAAGCGCCTTGGCTTTGTCATCTGAAGGTATAGAATTGGCCCTGACTCGACTACTGGATCCTGGCGTTGTCTTTTCCGGGACCGGAGCTTGTGGGTCCAGAGCAGAATGAGGCAAAGGCGTGGACCGTAAATTAACAGGATTCTGAGCGCACCGGAAAATTCTCGGGACAGTTCCGAACATGGGGCAACAGTGGTGGTTAGATCTGCAGAAAATATAGTCTGGGGTGACCTCACGGTCTGTTGTTTTTCTTTCCTTGAAGACGGATCTGGTGGAGTTGGTCACTAAAATGCAGAGCAATACGAATATTGCTCACCGTGGTTTTTGTGCTCCACTCCACGCGGATTATGTGACAGGAAAATTGAATGTTTAGAGACGTCCTCAGCAGAGGGACACGAATTGGTCCGTGGCTCCAGGTTCCTCTTCTTCTTACTGCCCGCATGTCCAAAGGGATCCACCTTCATTTTCCGCTTAGATGGCCTGCCTTTGTGCTCCTCGTTGTCTGATTCTTGCGGTTGTGGCTCCACGACGCCCTCGTTCTTTGCGGCGTGCTTCCCTAGTCTGCGTTTGAGTTTGGAGGCCTCGTGAGCTAGTAGTGGTGCCATAGGAATAGATGCACCAACACCCAATCTATACAGACTTTGTTTGTGAGCCCCCGACACGCACGGCGTTACCAGTACCTTGGATGTCGATGGAGGTCTTGCTCGAGTATTTGGGACGCATTTGCGCCACTGGAGCCAAGTTGTGCACGATGAATAGGTTTTATCCAAGATTCCACTAGATTATGTGCAAAAGACATGGACGTGTCAATCTGAGCCTGCAGGCTTTCTAGGTCGACATCATCGTCGGTGACCATTTGGAGTGGTAAATATTGGAGGAGATACGCGAGTCGTGTTTTCTCACGCCGTCGCGCGCTTGCACAGGAGTCTTTTGACACCACCTCGCTCGACGCCATGGCGAACAAGCGGAGAAGGGATGAATTGGGCGACTCCGATTCAGACGAAATAGCGCCGGGAAAACAAATCCTCCCCGTGGCGAACCTCCCGCGCGACTTTGACCAAGAACCTCAGGATGGAATGCAATACTTGTTCTTGGTCAGGTATCGTCTAAACTTTTTGCCGCGTATCTTATTTTCGTTCATCAAGCCGTCAGACGAGATGCACGTCGATTGCCTCACGTCTCCAGAGCGCGAAACCCATATGAATTGTCGGAAACGAAGATCGCACAGACGTCTACACCGTCATCCTCCGACGTCCTACCCTGCGGGGAGTGGAGGGTCGCGTTCCAAGCACATTTCTCCAACTTAAGAAAGGTATGGCGCCTCCGGGTTGATAGGTTCGTGTGTTCACACGACGTAGAATCTGGCTCAGGCAACTACTCACGGCAATGATGATTCTATGTGTTCAAGACGCAGACTAATTCCGGAGAAGAAAGACAGGGACGCATGGTGGAAGTATTTGGCCGGCCATCCTGAGTCAGCATGGGGTCCAGGGGAGCGATCTACTCGCAAGAGGCTCTGCACGTCAAGCCACATGGGCAGGTTTGTCGTCTCTGCTAAAGTTGTACTCCCTGGGAACACGGCAGTGGTCCACGAGCGATCAAGACACCGGTCTCCAGTCGCTTGCTCCTATGACTTGCCAGGGAATGTTTCCCAACAGACAAATGCCCTCGACAGTCTCTATTGCGCGGAATCACCGGCCATTCACGCAGATGATCCCTTGATACCCCCAGAGGGGCATATCGACCAGCTTTCTCCTCCTCAAGTCACGCCAGGTCATTTGCGGGAAATCGATCACGTACGGCCCATCTGTTTCTTGGCTTTCACTCCCCTTGCTGATCGCTTGGCACAGCGGATGTCAATGCACCTGCTGATGTACTTTACACATTGGATAAATGTCCATCTGCAAAATTCCAGTGATCCATTGACGGCCATCTCAGCGAGCCACGCGCAATGGATCTTTGCACTTCTGACTAAAGTAGAGGATCAATTATCGGCCGACGAGATGAATCTTCTGCGCAACCTCGCCCGCGCTTGTGTCGGGCTCGTCGTAAGGTATAGGGGCAGGCACGCAAGGAACGATGATGCAGTGCTTGAAGGGGACTCGAAACCAGTGCTGGTAGAAAATGTGGCGAACATGTCGGACGCTTCATGTTGGATGGTGATTGCAGCGATTGCAGGGCACTGGGGTCAAAGGGACCTCTGGGCGGATGCCAAGAACACGTTGGGCAGTGCTTGATCGCTTGCGGCGGGTACCTACTACGGCAGCACCCTGGCGTATCTCTGTGGGTCAGTGTTTTTGTGATGTAACGAGCGTGCAAGTTGTATTTACATATGACCCGATTCTGGGTCTGGACAGCCTTGAGCGTAGGAAAAGGAAGCAATTCGCGTACCTGTCAAGTCTAAGTACTATATAGTACGGCGATATATGTCCTTGCCGTGCCTCCCTCAAATAGCCTGGCCTCCTTTCTTCTTTTCCCTATCTCCTTCTCACCGCCCACCATCATGCGTGTCTTTGCCACCCTCCTCTTCGCTGTCTCCTCCGCCTTTGCCTACCAGGTCACCTTCCCCACCAACACCCAGGGTTGGACTACATCTGGTACCAACTTGCTCACGTGGACCCATGTCGATACCGACCCCTCCACCTTCACGGCAGTCTTGAAGAATGACCTGGTGAGCTATCAAGTGTGCATGGTTCTTGATGTCCCTCATCCGTGCAAAAAGGACAACAGTTATGTCCAAATTTTGGATTCCACCGTCGACGGATCAACTGGTAGCATTTACCTCAACGCACCCAGTGGAGGCTGGCCTACGGGCTCCGTTTACCGTGTCAACCTTGCTCATGATCCCCAGCACCTTGATACTTTGCTTGCCCAGTCGCCCCAATTTAACATCACTGGAAGCACTTCCGGTGGCTCTTCAAGCTCTCCGGGATCTTCAGGCTCTCCGGGCTCTTCGGGCTCTCCGGGTTTTTCCACGTCTTCAGGCACTGGGACGTCAAGTCGGTGTGCATTTCGCTCTGTATCTCGACCCGTCCTCACTAACTCTGGTTCCTGCGTAGGTCGCCCACTTCTACCTTGTCTGGTGGTAGTAGCACTAGTTCAGACACTAGCACTACGCCTACTGCTTCCAGCGCCGGGTTCCTTGCTGCAGACGCCCAGGCCGGATTGCTGACTGCCGTTGCTGCACTGACTGCGCTTATTACGACTGTTTTCTGAACCATTTAGACTCTTGTGCTTGATTAGTACGGTTTCCGTTGGTATAGACATTCTGTTTCCGTAGCGTACTATTTTTTGGACGTATACGTATGTTGTCTATGCAGCACCTCGGACTTCGTGGCCCTGGGGGCTGTATTTTCCCATTACTTAGACATGATTGATGAATATGTGTGAGACTCATCGGTTAGCCGACCCTTTGATATTTCACATATCACGCAAGCACTATGCCCAACTTTGCGCACTTGTTACCGCCCAGTTGGACGTCGCACGTCAGCGCTTGGCTTGCCGAGGACACCCCGTCTTTCGACTTCGCAGGATATGTGGTCGGTGAGGCTGAGCGAGAAGCATTCCTGTTTGGAAAGGGAAAACACGCTGCTGTCCTTGCTGGCGTCCCCTTTTTCACCGAAATCTTCCATCACCTCGGCTGTCAGTACGTGATTATCTACGCCCTCAAGGTCCAGTAAATCATCCTCCGCCTGCGCAGTGTGGAATGGCACATGCACGAGGGGGAGACCTTCGAACCCATCAAACGTGTCGCCACCGTGAGAGGAAAGGCCAGGCATCTCCTGCTGGGCGAGAGGGTTGCGCTCAACCTCCTCGCTAGATGCAGCGGCATCGCAACCCAGTGAGCATCACCCTCGCTCGCACATCAAAGAGTGTCACATCAGTGACTCTCGCGTGTTTGGCAGGTCGAAACGCATCAAGGATCTGGCCCAGGCATGTGGCTATAAAGGAATTGTCGCTGGCACGCGAAAGACGACGCCGGGTAATCCTCATCGTCCTTCTGGCTCGCTGACCGCTCACGTCGTCGGTCCTTGTAGGATTCCGACTGGTCGAAAAGTACGGCATGCTCGTTGGTGGGATCGATCATCATAGACACGATCTATCAAGCATGATCATGCTCAAGGATAACCATATCTGGTCAGCTGGCAAGTCTTCTCCCGTTGATGAGTCAATGACGGGTGGAGCTTCGAATCTAAAATATGTTCCAGGTTCTATCACGGTTGCAGTCCAACGGGCGCGCTCTGTCGGTGGCTTTAGCGTTCTTCTTGAAGTCGAAGTCGGTTCAGAAGCAGAGGCCAATGAAGCAATTGACGCTGGCGCCGACATAGTCATGCTCGACAACATGGAGGGGGATGAACTCGCGAGTGTCGCACGCAAGCTGAAAGAGAAATGGGCCGGGAAACGTAAATTCTTGTTCGAATCGAGCGGAAATATTACGGAGAGTAATTTGAAGGAACGGGCGATCGATGGTACCTGGATTGGGCGCTCGCATCCCGATTCTGCTTTGCTTACTCTGTTTTCCAGAGATCGATATCCTCAGCACCAGCGTTGTTCATCAATCCGTGCAGCACGTCGATTTCAGCTTGAAGATACAGATGGGCCCAAAGTGATGACTATACATATAACCCATGTCAAGACTCTAGATTGAACAATTTGAGTGCGTTTAGCCCAAGGATGTTGGCGCGTGCAGAATCCCCCCACGTCCGTACACTCCGTATCGCCTTTAGGTTCTCTTCGACGCTCTGCCACCTCTGACTGGCTTCAAGGGGTGGGAAGAAAGGGTGGTCAGTGCCGAACAACAACCTGGTACTGCCAATTCCCTCGTCGAATTCGCCACCTGCAGTTTCTTCCGTTCGTCCGATGACATTGCTCACAAAAGCCAACTCTTCGGCTCCATACGCCACTGCATCAAAGTGCAATTTGCCAAGATAGTATCTGGCATCGTGCTTCAGTCGATTGGCGACAATAGGATCGTGTGTGATGCAGGAAGCAAGACGAGAGGACAATTGAGGGAGAGCACCACCCGAGTGGGCCAAGAGCAGACGAAGGTTCGGGTAACGATCCATGACACCAGCCAAGATGAGTCGGGTTATCGCCTGCGATATTTCGTAAGAAGGGTGTCAAAGAAAGTAGCCCGGCTTACAATCGTGGTTTCAAACGGGAATCCCAAGGCCAAAGGAAGAACATGCCCGTTCTCCTTGTTCCCGTACAATTTGGAACCAACGCCATAGTGGGGGTGAATGAAGACAACGAGGTTCGTCTGCTGGAGGGCTTCCCAAACGGGCTCCAACGTCTCATCGTCTAGGCCATTACCCACACCCACCGTGCCCAAGATGATACCCGATATGTGAGGCAATGAATTGATCTGCTTGATAATCTCGAGCACGGACGATATGGGAATATCAGGAACAAGGGGAAGCAGCCCAAAGCCGTATAACGACTTGAGCCCTGGGAAGCCATCCGCCTCTGGAGCCGTGGAGCAGTATTTCTCTAGGTCATTATTCAATTCCTGCGCAAGAACGTGTGCACGGTCTGGAGGTAAGAAATCGAGCCACGGGTTCGCTGAGCTGTTCACACATGGAGGTTAGGAGTGCGAACGTAATGAAGGATAGGGCAATCGAGGACCTGACAAAGGATATATCAATGTCGTGCTGTTTCATAAACCGCAGTTTTTGGTCACGGTCCCAGTACTATCGACGGCGTCAATCGACATTTCAATATGGATACACCCAGATTGTCCAATCTTGACAACTCACCTGTGGGCCCACAGGGCGGCCGACTCCAGGCTCGCCATCCAAGATCAACAGACGTTCCTCCGTCACACCGTCTTCTCTTGTCCGAGGATATATGCGAGGCGCCGAAGAGCGAGCACGCAACTCATCAGCGTACCGTGGAAGGTAGACATGGGTGTGAACGTCGACGATGGGCGTTCTCGTCGACAGTGCCCGTTTGGACAGTTCTGCCATGGTTTGCTTTCCCGAGTTCATCGATAAGGGAATGAATTGAAAAGGGTGAGTGGATGGGATTTGGAAGCTCGCTCAACGGGGAAGTCGCTAAAACAAGGTGGGGATAAATTTGTTACGCAAACGTTGCCTGGACTTGTGAACTAACCGAAAGGAAAGAAAAGAGAGACTCCACTACCGCGATGGAGCCCTCGTGCGCTAAAGACGACACCTTTGTTACCAACTTCAATTCGCTACGCCCCCCCTCTCAAGCTGCCATACAGTATAAATGTCGGACAACCTATCCCAGATCAGCGTTGGAGCACGTTCTCACGAAACTGGCCTGCGAGCTGGGCTGGAGGAGGTGCGTCCCAATCAACCCGTATCCGTGCCAAGTTGCTAGTTATTCGGATTAATATCATGTTAGTTGAATCACATCGCCGCCAGGCTCGCCCGTATCGGCGAGCAGTTCAACGACGTAGTCACAGAGTCGGCCAACGAGACTGCGATGTACAAGGCTCGAGTTGCCGAGCTCGAAAGAGGGTCGAGTTCAAGCCAAAGCCCACGAAGCAGCCTGCAGAGTAATAACGTCGAGCACAAGCTCAACCTCGTTCGGCGAACCATGTTTGGCCTCCTGCAGGAACTTGGGGTAAACCAGCCATGCCCGATACACGCCTGGCAATCGTTTCCTAATGCTCGTTTTCCCAGCCAGTCACCGAAGGGGCGTTATCCACGCCTCGCCATTCTCCCAGACCACGCCTCTCTGTTACCGAGGGGCATCTGCCGTCTCCGAGCCGATCTCACAGAGCACTCGATTCACCTCGGACGAGTATGCAACGAAACCTCGACGAGGGCTGGCAAATGTCAACGACGCGCGCACCCAAGAGTGCACAAATCGTATGTCCAATTCCTTGGGCAAAACTCGAGACGAGCTTGAACCTGGACGAGGATACGGTGCGTACCTGACCGCGCCAGTCGAGACTGTCCACCTAGATTCTGAAAACGATTCCTTTTCAGTTGTGCTCGCTGGAAAGGTGATCAGGTGCAAAATTCTTGCGGAGCGTTCGACTGACGACCGCTTAGCCTTGCTCGAATGGATGATATGTGTTTCCGCATCCAGATCATAGGTGACATGGCGTTCATTTATGAGCCGATCGCGATGGACGGCCCTTCGACGTCAGTTTTGTTTGACTGGGGATCACCCGCGGACAACCGGAGCACGACAACATACATACATACGACCATCCCAAGAAACAACATTTTCCATACGTTTACTCTTCCTTCGAAGAGGGTGGGTCATTGTGTTAGTGACTCTGCAGTTATTAATGCCATACTCAGGACAAGACGGGTCAAACGTTGTGGTATTACATTGGTGCTCACGTATGGACGCTCGTACCTCAGATGCCCATCTGGCAATCGGCAAGTGTCAGGGTAGGTTCATGTTAAAGTAATAATCCTACCTCGATCATCTGTAACACTTTCCAGGGGAAGAAGGTTTTCATCAATCGACTTAGGAGGAGGTGTAACGGGAAGTATTCCGAGCATGAACTTGTTCGGATGATTGATGATGGTAGGCTTGAACCATTTTGCATTGAAATGTCAGGCAAGGCATGCGTTGCCATATCGGAAGCATTTGCTTCCGATCGTTTGCAGTATGCAAACGGGCAGGATTGAGGTTAGCATGCTGTAGTGGGATTAGTCCAACATCCAGTAAATATAACTCTAGTGAAATGGATCATCTTTATATATGCATTTTACATGCTGTACAGAGTTATCCTCTGGTACTGCATAACGAGTGCATCTGGATGCAATATACACCATTGCCATACAGCAGAGTATGTCACCTTCCACCGCTCATCATCCGCATTCTATCAGGGTGCATGCCACCAGGGCCGGCGTTACCTGGAGATCCGCCAGGTGATCCAGCCGGCGCGGATCCACCTCCGGGCGGGATAGGTCCAAAATTGCCAGCGGGAGGGAAAGGAGGTATGGTACCAGCTGCACCGGGGGGACCATTAGGAGGAAATGGTGGTGCACCTGAGCAATGATAAATGGACAGCAACTCTGAGCTGAATGTTTGAGGACGTACCGCCAGGGAAGGCACCTGGGGGAGGCATAGAATTTGGAGGGAATGGTGGAGGACCTCCCGGAGGCACCCCCATGGCTCCTGGGGGTGGCATGCCGCCTGGAGGGAATGGTGGACGAGCTGGAGACGGTCATTAGAATACGTCCAGATGGCGGGGAACTACGCACGGAATGCGCCAGGGGGTGGTCCAAAGGCACCGGGGGGTGGGCCGAAAGGCGAGGGACCGCCTAGGTGCTGAGGACCAAAGCCAAAGCCCCCTGGAGGAGGGCCTCCTCCACTCTCGTAAGCTGCTGTGATCTGGTCGATGATGCTCTGTGCCTTGTCGTGTCCGAGGGCTGGAACAAGAGATTACAGAGGTCTAGAAAGGAGTTTTAACGAACTGACATGCATAATAGTCTCGGACATTGGCCAGGTGGTTGCGACCGCTGTTGTGAGCCTTCCGGACTAATGGAAAGTCAGAAGTATATCCGCGCCTCGTAAGAAAAAAACATGCCCGAGGCCGAGTCGTGGGTCAGGAATACGTCACAGTAGTCGCAGTAATGTTTCTGTGTAGAATTTGAGTAAGTTACGATCAGGATACATGACGGAGCGACTTACCGGCATAGTGGACGTCGAGGACAGACCTGTCGTTCTACTGAAAACGGCGCCGTTGCTGACTAATTATATTCATAGTTGGATGGATCCGTCATCTACAGGCATACAAGAACCGTTTGATCTCATACGGTTGTCGCTCAGTGAGCGGGTATTCGTGAAGCTACGCGGCGACCGCGAGCTGACTGGAATTTTACACGTGCGTCGCTTTTTTTTCGGTATGCGTCGCGTTCGATCATCGAGGACAGGCATATGATGGGCACATGAACCTCATTCTGAGTGATGTGGAAGAAACAATCATGATCGTGGATTCAGTCGATAACTACGATGGTCAAGGGACCGTAAAGGCAGGTGAGAACGTTGGGCGATGCGAGTGGTGCTGACGGTTTGAAAAGGTTGCAAAAAGAAAGATGGAGATGCTCTTCGTTCGAGGAGACGGTGTGATACTGGTAGGTTGGCGTGATCGACGACAGAGAATCGTACTGACTACGCGATCCTTGAAGGTGTCGCCTCCATCGCGAACATGATCCATATGTTTGGGCGCTACCTACCACTGTCTGTCCGCGTAGATAAGCTCGCATGAATTCTACATGGTATGTAACGATATTATTAGTGCTAATATGGGACCCTGCGGTACGACATTGAAATACACACACGAACGAGGGCGTATAACATCGCATCAGCTAGACTAGGGTGGCTTGGTGGACGTGACGGCGCGAGACTCGTCGGACTCTGGGGCTATTGCGCCTTCGGGCCACGTTTGGTCTCGGCGCCAGGCGGCATGGATGACCTTTATCTGGGAGTGGCTGTGAGAGAGGGGGTGCGATGGGAGTGCGCACGTACGACGACGTTCATCGGGAGACTGTGCCTGAGCCTGTTTCCTTTGGCGAGACCTGCCCAAACCTGATCGACGCCGCGAGACCACACGGGATCGGTGTGCGGATCGGGCGTGTCAAGGATGCGCTCGAGCCGTGCGACGGACGAGTGCGCGTGTCTGAGTCTGGGCGGTGTGTCGGGGGGAGGAGCGAGCCAGCGAGCGCGGCGGGCGGCATAGTGGTCGGGACCCGGTGGTGGGAGGGGAAGAGCCATATGAAGCAATAAATTCCCACGAGAGGCAGTCACATTCGCAAGGGCGGCAAAGGGCAGCGACAAGAAAGAGACGGTCATGAGGACATCGAGACACGTCTACCGACACTCGTCGCCGGCGCAGTCGACGACGTCTCTCTCAGACAACGACGACGATGATCCTGCAAAATCAGCGATATTCTCACCGTCACTCTCCGCCGTCGTCTCACCAGCACAATGGTCATCCCATCTACACCACACCGACACCGACCTGCGCCCTTCCTCCCGCTCACCCATGTCACATCTTCCCCCGGAGGTCCTCATACATATCCTCAAGCACCTCCACTCGCAGCGTGATCTCTATCACGCCCTCCTCGTCGCCCGATCATGGTGCGAGTGCGCCGTCGAGCTGCTCTGGCACAGACCAACATTCACCCGTCTCTCCACCCTCGTCAAGATGATGCGCATCCTCACTCGCGCAGACCAGACGTTCACCCACGCCCGCTTTATCCGCCGTCTCAATTTTCTCTTCTTGGGCGCCGACCTCACCGACGCCCTCTTCTGCCGTCTTGCTCAGTGCGATCGCCTGGAGCGTCTCACCCTCGTCAACTGTCTCGCCATCTCCGATGACGCCCTCTCCCGTGTTCTCCCGTGCCTACCAAACCTGGTCGCAATCGACCTAACAGGCGTTACCAAAACATCCGATACCGTCATCGTCGGTCTCGCAATCGCATCAAAGCGCCTCCAGGGAATTAATCTCACAGGTTGCAAAAACGTCACCGACGTCGGTGTCCTTGCTCTTGCCGAACACTGTCCCCTCCTCCGTCGCGTCAAGCTCAGTGGCCTCGAGCACGTCACAGATGCCCCCGTCTCTGCCCTCGCAAAGTCCTGTCCCCTACTCCTCGAGATCGATCTCAACAACTGCAAACACATCACAGATTTCTCCGTCCGCGATCTTTGGACCCATTCCATCCATATGCGCGAGATGAGGCTCTCCCAGTGCACAGAACTCACAGACGCAGCATTTCCTGCGCCACTCAAGAGTGATACAATCCCTCGCGCAAACAATCCCTTCCCACCTCCTCCCAGATCCGCCGACGAACTTCCCCCTCTCGTCTTATCCAAACCTTTGGATCACCTTCGCATGCTCGACCTTACTTCCTGCGCACTGATCACCGACGATGCCGTTGACGGCATCATATCGCATGCGCCCAAGATCAGAAATCTTGTCTTGTCCAAATGTACCCAGCTCACCGATCGCACCGTCGAGAACGTCTGTCTTCTCGGAAAACACCTCCACTACCTCCATCTCGGTCACGCTGCAAATATCACTGATAGATCCATCAAATCGCTTGCAAGGTGTTGCACGCGCTTGCGATATGTAGACTTTGCAAGTGGGTCGCACCCTCCATTCGGATGTATCTAGCACTCATCCGCCTACATAGACTGTGCACTTTTAACCGATATGTCCGTATTCGAGCTGGCCAGCTTACCCAAGCTTCGTCGTATCGGTCTCGTCCGGGTCGGTAATCTGACCGACGAGGCCGTCTATGCTCTTGCCGAGCGTCACAATACCTTGGAGCGCATCCACCTCTCGTATTGTGACCAGATTTCCGTGATGGCAATCCATTTCCTCCTTCAAAAGCTTCACAAACTTACACACCTGAGTTTGACCGGGATACCTTCTTTTCGTAAACCAGAGCTGCAGCAGTTCTGTAGACAACCCCCGCAGGTGCGTCGGTGATGGAATTCATGCACTTTTATTTCTCACACCGAGCACAGGAATTCAATATGAGCCAGCGTCTGGCTTTTTGCGTCTACTCCGGGAACGGCGTCTCAAAGCTTAGATCCTTCTTGACAGATCTATTCAATACCATCACGGAGGACATGAATGGGGATGACGAAGAAACAGAATACGATGATGACTTTGACGAGGGTTTCAATGAGGTGCCTCAAGACGTCGAGATGGAGATGGGCAACGACGCTGACATCGACGCCGACGAAGACTTCATGCACGACGCCCCTTTCCGGTACCCTATCGCGGATCTTCCCGCCATTCAACCAACAATCAGTCCTACGCCGCGCGCACTCGAGGTGCCCATCGAACGCAATCTGACATTGCGTTCTAGCCAAGTGTCTCTTTCATTTGGTGATCCCATTGCCGGCCCACCGGCTTCATCTGAGCCTATAGCTCAGGATGTCGTTATGCATTCCGTTGCAAGTCCCTCCAACGGCGTACAACGACGGTCACGGGGATTCGGACATCGGCCCGTGATCGAGGTATCCACCTCACCGACACCAAGTGACATTGGTTCCAACCGTAGCACTGGAACGACGCAGTCGAACGGCGCCGCTTTCTTCCGCACATACAACGACTTTTCACATTCATCGAGGAATACTGAAGCGATGACACCAGACTATATCTACGCGGAGATTGGGCATGGCAGGGGTTCCGTCGCGCATTCAGGACACGTGAATCCTGTCCCTAGACATGCTTTTCAGCCCGGTTCCTCACTCCACGGTACTACTGCTCCTACTACCCAAGGCATTACTCAAGTTATGCACTCGGCAGGGATTCCCTCCGACATGTATCAGGAGCACCGGATGACAGCAGAACCTGCCACCATATCGGAACCTTCTATCCCGTGGCCGCATCGCGAACCCCCATCTCCGGCGACGATGCACCCCAGTTCTCCAGAAGCATACACTGCAACGCCCGCTCTGGCGCCTGGCGCAGACCCTCGTGAGCCCGAAGCAAGGGGAAGAAACGTGAAGAGGAGTCTTCGTAATACGATCAATGCCGCGGAACACTACGCGACTTTACTATTTGGGCGCGGGTCCGCATCGAATAGCGCGATCCACGACGGAAATGCCAATGGGCACACAAGTCAACAATGGCCAAGGTGACATAAATGGGCGTAGGGATGTATTTGCAACTTTTGCATGCTTGTGTTGTGTTAACGGGCTAAGTTACCCGAGAATTGTTCTTGTTCCTTCCTACAAGCATTAACAGGACTATCAAGTATTTCATTCTTGTTTTACGTAGTTGTTGTTGTATTAGTTTGTGAGACCATGTACTCCGAGCATCATCCATTTGGGATATCTCCGCTACGACTTCCTTTGGGCTTCAACCGTTGAGTCCGCTCATAGATCGTGACGCCGATTCATTGAAGAAAAAATTAATACTACTGTAACTTATCAGGCCGCCGTTCAGGCTTCAGTTTCATCGATCTTCAAATCTGTCATATATCATTCACCATACTCCCGGAACATGACACACTGGCAGCTCCGGTGACCAGCGTATTGGCGAAGCCCTGATCTTCCCCCCAGAAGTCTCTTATTACATAACAGCGGCCTGAGTTTTCGTTCGTACCCCTAGTAGTCGAACGAATAGAATCACGGATCGAGTCCGATGGGCTTGGGCCGCTGCTAGTCGATCTCACGTCAACGATCTTGTTCGAGTGTCCTTGTCAAAATACGTTGGAGTCGGCGAAACAAGGCTGTCATGTTGCGGTGGTAATCAAATCCGAATCACCGCCAGATCTCGCTCCAACCTGTGGGTCAATGGGTTGGAATGTCACACATGCTCGCACCGAGCAGTCGACAATCATAGCCAGTGACTACCTTCGTGTTCACAAGCGCCGTATATGGAACTTTCAAGCGGGTAGTCAGTCGCATGATTATTTGGTCTTGTTTTGAATCCATCCGGATCGGGATGCGGCAACTTGGTGACGTTCGACAAACAAAGTAACCGTTTGCAAACAAGGTGATTCTCAAACATTTTTCATGCCCCCACCAACAAAAGCAGAACATATGTTACATTTCGCTCAACGGATCGTGATCAAGGAAAACCCAAGTAACCCAACTTTTAGATTGTTGATAATTCGCAGACGTGACTTGCCAGTAAGGTAACATACTATACAGACTCGGAAGTTCCAGGTCTGGCCGGCGGAAACTTGAATGTGTCAACGAGACTCGGAGTGAGTCTCTCCCACTGGCCCACTGGCCCAGGCCCCGGTCGAATAGGTTTTTTTTAACCGACGCTCGATCACTGATCTGGGACCCGAGTCAAACAATGGGTTAGAACTTTTTTGCCCTATCAAAAAATTATCTCTCAACCCCTATGATCCGGGGCCCTATTATTATGCACCGGCGCTGCACTGCTTATTAGTATGTATACACGGCGCGGTGCCGCGATTAATCGACCCTCTTCGCGGCCACACCTCAGGCTGACGATGGCCCCACCCGCCGCAATATCCATCATAGGGACATGCATGGAGAGTGTCGTATATGGTATGTGTGTATCACCGTGATCAACGAACACGGCTGAAGATTCGGCAGGTATCAAGTATGTTTCTCCTTCATACGTTTCTTCAGGTAAAGCTAGCCGAGGTAAAATTGTAGCTGTACCATCTACGGATACTGCATGTACGTCCTGCTGCGCCGCCCCCATCCTAGGTGAGTTTGAACCTACAGCTCGGGCAGAAAATTAACAAGCGTTATCTGCAGGGCCTTGGTCATAGCGTCGACAACCATCTTCGCTCTGTGTACTGCCCACATGGCAGCATCCATTCAGGAGTTGCTGAATGCATTCATATATGGCCCTTCCGACGTGCCAAACTATGCTAACAATTACTGGTTCAAATCGTCGCCGCTGGGCGGCGCCAAGAACATTCTTTATGTCACATCAGTATGCGATTTATGTGAACCATGGGTACAACGAGTTGAATTTGCAGGTCGTTATACAGAATATCATTTTGGCAAGTATCTAATTCTAGTGTTACCTTCCCTCGTGCTCACTTTTGCATTTGGTAAGATCTGGCGTTTCCGTGCCGTGTACAGTAACTGCAACTGGGGAATTCTGGTGGTTCCTGTAAGCCAATTTTCCGACTACATACGTCGCAACTTGCTCAGATCTTTCAAAGGTACTGGTGCAGTCTGCGCACATAGGTAGGGCACACCGCCGGGAAGTAGTCTACCGCTCACTCTACCTATCAGTGATAGCATATACATCAGCCACCTTATTCCTCATGAAGCCCAATCTTGCCGCATTCGGCTTGATCGTCACCCGCCTTGCATTGACCGGGTGGGCATTGGATATCGCCGTCAACGTCTCGCTTACATTGGCCATTGGTGTCCGCCTTTGGTGGATGAGCCACAAAGTCGCGATGCTTGGTCGTTCTATCCAAAGCCGGTACAGTTTAGTGGCAAATATCATCGTCGGATCGGGTAGCCTCTTTGCGGGAGCAACCATTATCATGCTAGCGCTCTATGCCACCAACAACCCCTCGACGCATGCAGTTCTCGATATTGCTTGCCAGCTCGCGGTAACGACTCTCCTGTTTCTGTCTTTCCCAATGCTCATGTCCTGTCTGACAGGTGTTGACACCTCTTTTGATTGTAGTCAAAGTCGGGGTTCGAGATACACAGGATGTGCAGACAGAATATGAGTCAGCTTTTTGCATGGCGGCGGTGTCAGGGTCCTCCGAAGGAACTACCCTCGGCGGGGGAGAAGTGGACACAGAACTAAGCATGCGTTCGTCGAAGCCGCCGGTGGTAGCTGCCTCATAACCAAAATATTACTTTACTTGTATCAGGTTCCTGTATTTTTGCCAGTAACGCTGGCGATTTTCGTCTTCCCCAGTCGCTGCCCCTAAAAAGCACGAAACAACAGAAGTGGTTCTGACATTCAAGTGTTTCGAATTGAACCCCTGCGCAAATTCGTCGCTCATGAATACGTTTGCTTCATTGCCTCGACAATGCCCACAGGTCCCATATTGTCATCACTGTTCCCGTTACGTTAGTAGTGGGTTTTTAGGGTTGCACACTGCCGGACGTACTTGGCATGACCCATTGACCTTCAAACGAAAAAAAGGCGATTTTGGTCTACGTTGGAGTCGGGGACCGGCGCGAACGCCGCTACGACGGATTTTGCCGTGGAGTCGACCGCGACCTCACATGCACATTTGGTAGATCCGAGCTGGCTGGACCACATCCGGTTTCTCAGCCAATACTAATGGTGAGCGAGGACGAGGAAAAAGGTGTTTACCACTATCCTTGTCCTTGCGGCAACCGATTCGAGATATCTCGAAAGCAACTCACACACTACTGTCCAAGCTGTAGCCTCATCGTTCGCGTCATTTATGACCTGGTGCGCATACTTTCCGGCAACTTTACGCAACGTCGTCAATCAATCCATCCAAACACTGTCCGCAGCTTGATTTCGAAGACGAACCCCCAGACGATGATCACTTTGAGGATGCCCTCGACCGTCTCTCGCTCTACGAGGAGTCAAGGTCTGCCATGGTCGCCGTCTCATCCTAATAGGGGCACGTTGCGCCTTCTCTTTGATCCCTTCAG
>JBBPOM010000345.1:0-29823 GCA_038091455.1 Leccinum uliginosum
TACCAAAGGTAAAGGAAAGGGAAAGGAAACCTATACACGTGTTCGACTCGCGTGGTACTACCGTCCAAGCGACGTCAGCGATCGCCCCGTCGCAGATTCCCGCCTCCTCTTCAAGTTAGCCGCCATATATTCAGAAGTGTGCGACTCATCAACCAACTCCGGTCCAAATGTTTCGTCTCTCACAGGGACAAAATAACTGACCTCGCTGGCTGGCAGAAGCGTCCAGACAGATTTTATTTTAATGGTCTGTTTGACCCTTACCTCAAGAAGGAATTCGAAGTCATCCAAGCAACCGATGTGGCAGACTCATAAGTAAGTAGAGTCTCATAGTAAAGGCCCACCTTTCTACCGCACCGCTGAGTCAGTTCTTCCTCGCGGCCGAGTTAGACGCCTATTTGCGTACCTGAAAAGGCAAGGTATGTCACCTTTTAGGTTGAATCTAGGACCAGGAGCGATCTTTGGCAGCCCTCGACTGGGGAATGGTCGGTGCCAATTGGACAACTTGAGGGAGTCCACGGGTAATCTTGTCACGCGTCACTATCGTTCATAACGCTAGTGCCGTCTTCGTACGGTGGCGCGCCGACGCGGTCAACTTTCCGAAACGAGGAGCCAAGATTGGTACCGTGACGCAATGGAGGGAGGGGTTCGATATCCACGTGGGGCGTATTCGATGGTGAGGAGTCTTTTATTTATGTATTTATTTCTGAGGATATCAGGATTAACCTGAGGCTCGTTAATTTGTGCTTTTTTTTTCGAAGGTACCTTCGACGGAGTACGGCAGTTCCTCGAAGAGATCATGCTCAAGCATCGTGGATGCGTTGTGCTGCTGATTGCGGACGTGTTTAGCAGTGCGATAATCTCGCGCGTTCGACGACGCGATCGCCAATGGCGTCCTGCAGCTGTTTCCGGGCGGGAGAGAAATAAGCTTCAGTACGTTCATGCTGTTTATGCCAGGAGCTCAGTCATAGGCGTGTCAAGGCCTGACCCCATCATATTCGGACTCATGAGGTTTGAATAGTATTACGGAAAGTTCAACTCGGAACGATCTGGGAAAGGTCCGTTACAGTGCTCTCCAAGATTTTTGACATACCTTCGAGAACCCGGATCTCATCTCTGTAGTCTCAAGGGTGCGCACACCCGAATACTAATGCTTTTCTGTGATTTCGAAACAAACAACCCCAAAGCTGACACTCGTAAGCTCTGAATGCCAAAGTAACAATGACAATGACTAATGTCCCCTCAAGGGGGTTCAACCGCGTCAGGATTGCATCTGATGAGGCATGGTGCATCTCGTTGATGCTGCATGGTGGCCTGTCAGCCCTCGGGATTGGCTCTGACTGTGTCACTGGTGCGAGGTTGGTACAGAGGATGCCGCATTCCAGCAGTGGACATCTGTATATGGCTTGGAGACCAGTTGGTGGGTTGTAGGTTGCCAAGTTGATGATGGCGGTATTGATCACAATGCCTGTTGGAGGCTTGGCCTGGGAGACTTGTCACATTTCTCTCTTCCAAGCTGTCTGACTTGAAGTGGTATGTTGTGCCAGTTTCTTTTCTTTTCTAAGCATGCAGCACAATGCAAGTATGTTGCCTCTCAAACCTCATTCTTCAACCTGGTGAGTGGTTGGATCTTTAATGCAATACCTATTTTTTATCACAATCAAGACTTTTTGACTGGTGGGTGTCAAATCTTCTCTAGAGTGCCCAATAGCTAAAATTCATGAGCAGATTTGCATCTTCAGATACAAATGAATGGTTATCTATGTAAACAATGGCAGCAAGTGGTGTGCATTTCAAATCTAGGCCTGAGCCATTTCATATATCTATTAGTACAACTGAAAAAAAAAAAGATCATTCATGATCTAGTTGCCACTGAACCATTACATGCCAAGAAATTGTGTGAGCTTGGGGTGCCACTGGGTCCTCCTCTCCATCAAAGTTATGTTGGATGGACCTGTTTCCAACACAATCTCCACAAAGAACTTGTGAATCTCTGCAATAACTCTCTGGACCTTTTCTCTTCTCTTTGTTGTGCAATGAATGACACTGTTGATATTTTGCTCCTTGTATTCCATAAGTGCAGAAATTAACTTGATGATATAAATGAATTAATTAGAAATGCATCATATATTGAAATACAACTCACCCAGCCACATATAGTGGCACCTGTTTCCAAAGAGACACTTGTGAGCTGAGAAACACCTGATTTGTCCCTCAGGTTGAAGCAGCCATAAGAAGAAGTCTTGTAGGCTGCTAATTTGAATGCCTCCTGGAATGCTGTGTTGCCAAATGGTGTCTATAGAATAAAATACTTGGACTAATGATAGTAGTTAGCTGAAAATCAAATATACTCACCTGAATACTATAGGATAGATTGGCCTCATCCTGGAACATCTGGTGGAATATACCATAACCAAGTCCACCAGAATTAGTGATCCACATCTCCAGGTGGTTCATGTTGATGGGTGTAGTGAGGACTTGGTATACCTGGCCATGAGATCCTTGCAGAGGAGATTTCACAACATGCAGTGCTCTTCTCCAGACATACTGAACAAATCTGTCACAGACTCTTCTGAGCTCTGCTAAGAAAAAGGCTTTGAATAATGAGTCAGAGATGTGGGTGAAGACCCTCTCTGAGCTCTGAGCATGACCTGGCAGCCCTATTTCAACTACAAAACACATTCACTTTATATATCTCAATGATAATAAATATAATGTTGACTTACCACATTCTAAAGCCCATGCTCCATCACATCCAATTTGTCCAGATTCCTCATGAATAATCTGGGTGAGAACATCCATCAGGAAGTTGTCACGAAGTGCCACTGTAACTGCTAGGCCCTTTTCATGACAACGGGCACAAGCCACCTCTGCAGCACTCTGAAACAGAGTTATCCAATTTTGAGCTTTGACAGAGCTTAAGAGATTCAGAAAGACAGCTATAAATGCATTTTTTTACTCCATTAGGCTTCATAAATAATGTCAAAACAAGACAAGGCTTACGAGCATCTCCACAGAAATGGAGGGTACCAGTAGTAGGTAACAGTGCAGGCTCTGGCCCAGGCTGTGGCTAAGAGTTGCAAAGCTGTGGGCCTTCTGAGTCATAGTGCTAGAGATGACTTACCACATTCTCAAACCCATTGCCAGTGGCAGACCCCTGAGGTGCTTGAACATCTGAAGACTGAGGGTCACTATGACCGTGACTGGGTATAGATTTAGCCTCATAGTGGTGTAACTTCCACCTAGTATATGATCACATACCCTAAGTGCCAGTGGGTGGAAAATTGATTTTTCACAGAAGTGCTGATTTTATGAACCAGTCTGTACAATAATAAATTGTAAATAAAATAATCAAGCCATAGTTTGAAATGTTCTTACGTGTCTGTGACATTGTGACTGGCCCGAGGGTCACTCCAATATTCCTGGTCCTCGAGCATGCCCATACTCCCTCCTGCCACTGGTAAACCTGGATCAACTCCTTGCCACAGTCCCCTATCAGCCTGCCAGGATTGGCTCCGAGTCTGTAATTGCTGCCATGGCACTGGCAACAATCCAGTCTCTGATTCATACCCCTGAATTTGCAAACCGAGCATATTCCACCCAGGGTTTGACTCAGTTGTAGGGTCACTCCAGTGCATAGAGGAAGCCCTGCCAGTGAGAGACTGAAGCAACCCCTCATGGGATTGATGGTCTGGTTCTACCAGTGGGCTTAATATGTGGCCCGGTAGGTAAAGTGTGATACCGATGAATTCATGGATGTCCTTACACGGTTTGCAAGTCATTCCCAGTATTATGGCTGTGGGATTGAATAGCAGTAACTTGAAAAGCATCCACATGTCCGAGTCCGTGCGTATGATGTTGCTCTGCGGCTTGCCACTGTACCGACGAGACGCGAGTGTGATCCGACGAATCAGGGGCGTTCTCGGCTACGAAGTTGAAGTTCCGCAAGTAGTCCAGGTCCATGTCACCGCTGGCAGCGGCGGTTGAAACGTTGAAGTGCGGGCGAGTTGACATCGTAATCGAGGAGATTCGAGCACTGGCAGTGTGTGGTGTGGTCGTGGTGGTGCTAAGTGATCGATCGAATTGATCGTTATCACTCAAAACTCCCACCAGAGCCTTGCCGCCCCGAGCCCCGAATTTGAACTAGTTATAGCCTACAGCTCCTTGAACTCGGACGTCGGGATGCGGGGGCGGACTCGGAGACGATGTACTCATTCTATGATCTGGTTGCGCTGTTATGGGCGAACACCCGTCCGCCAGCGACACGACTCCGTTGTCCCTACGCGCACACACCACACTTCCCACCCGGACAAAGCTGCCCAATGCCGTACGCTAACGTCCACTGACCTTCAACAAAACCTCTCCCATCGACGCGCCCGCCGTCTGCTGAAGTTGTGTCAAACCCGTCAAGCTCAAGAATGAGGATATCGAGCAGAAGCGGGAGAGCGGGAAGGATGGACACACTGGAAGGTGAGCGTTTTGCACGCAACGACTCGGACGCTGGGATGGGGACGGTGACGGTGTACTCATTCTCCCGTTACACTACGGTGGTGGTCACGGTTGCGCTGTCATGGGCGAGTACTCGAACACCCGTCGTCAACGACACGACTCCGTTGTCCCTACGCGCACGCACCACACTTACCCCACCCCGACAAAGCGATAAAGCTGCCCGATGCCGTACGCTAATGCACACTCCAGACGCCGACCTTGAACAATACTAGAGTCTCTCATCGACACGCCAGGCGGAAATCAAGTTATGTCTATTCCCGGGTTAAACGTCCACCTTCTCTCTGCGGTTCGCATCGCATCTGAGGCTTATAGTGTGCCTTTTGATTGGGTTTCTCGTCTTGTCCAGCCCGACGATGATGCCATTTTCTTCTTGACTTCCGGATCGTCTGGGTTTTCGAAAGTGGTCGTACACACCCACCGAGCAATCCTGGCTGCTTGACTCTGCACCCCCAAGGGTACTGCTTATGGATTGACTTCTTGAGTCCATCGTTATGAACTGTGAGACCTATTTTTACCTTTCGGCGGTCGTACTAATCGGAGGATCGCTAGAGATGCGTGTTACTACTCTGTTGCTTTTCGGAGCGTCTCAGTTCCACGTACATGCATCCGTCATTTTGTTCGATTCCCTGTGTTTTGTTTGCTACCTTATCGCTTCCTTCGCTTGGTCGACGAAAAATCGATCAATAATACGTTTGCTCCGAACTTCCTTCTTTCCAAGCTTACCCGGGATCTCGAGAAGAGTGCCAATCTGTTCGGCACCTTCGACTTGCCATACGATCAAGCGCATAAACAACGGCGGAGAAGCGGTTCCAAGACTGCGATGGCTTTTCTTACAACGCTCAAGAACCTCTGTAGGGACCCCTTGGAACTCTCGTTTGTCATATCTATCTCCTGGATCTGGTATGACCGAGACTTGATAAGTACGTTGTGTTTTATTAAGGGATTTTATGCTAACGGGCTCTTTGAAGTGCTGGCTGCATCTACAATCCCGCCAACGACTCTGTTTGCGAGCCCAAGTTTGGGTTTCTGGAACTCGGTGCTCCTATCACAGGTTGCGAAATGTGACTCGTCCGCGTCAGTCCCGAGGGTGGAGTGATTGTTTGTGCGACGGCGAGAGTGGAGAGTAGAGTTGCAACTGCGTTTACCGATGGTGGTTTTTATTCGGTATCACAACAACGTCGAAGCAACCAAGTCGTCGTTCGCTAGGGGTGGTTGGTATCGCACCAGTGATGTTGGTATCATCCCAGATGGTTCCCTGACTCGGAAGTTCACTGGACACATCGAGGACGTCACATCGTACACGGCGTTTCATACATACAGCATTCCTGAGCCAGAGCCGCATCTACAAACTGTGGAGGGCGTCACACATTCTTTCCTTGCTGCCGCGACTTACCGTGCTCTTGGAAATCGCGCCGAAGGATTCGTCATCTTCCATTCACTCACTTTCGACTTGGACGGAAATGCTGCTCTCACCAGCTGGCGGCCACTCGTCGTGCACTACGCGATATTTCCATCAAGATGATCACCTTCCTCCGCAGCACTTTATCTCCATTCCCTCTGAACAGACGGAGAAGATTACGCTCGGAAAGCTTCCTCGTGCTCAATTCATCACGATGTTCCTGCAGGGTGGACTCCCCGAAACACATCGCTCGCGCTGAAGAGTTGCTGATCGAGGCAGTGAAGCTTCGTTTATCACTCCTTCAGATTGAAAAGACGCTCACGTGTCTGCCTCGCACAACTTCTTTGGGCTGGGTGGTACTTCTATTGACATCATTCGTCTCAAGAGAGAGGCTGGAACTCCATTCGCCATCACCGATATTCCGACCATCCAGATACTCAAGCTTCCTGCGGTCTCGAGTCGAGCCAATTACATCGACGCATTGAAGAGGGCATTGGCGCTGAAGACTGATCCTATCGTGCCTCTCAAGGTGAAGTCCTTATATTTATGAACCTCGCTAAGTACTTTCACAACGAACGCGTACACAGCATCTATTAAACGGACTCGGCCTCAAGGTCCTTATGTCATTGCAGGCTAGTACTCGTACGGTGGAGTGGTTGCTTTCGAGGTCGCGAAGTGCCTAGAGTCTATAGAAAACGAGGTCAAATTCGTTGGTCTCATTGATATCCCTCCTCGTATCGGCCATCGCATATATGAAATTGACTGGACGGAGGGCATGCTGAAATTGTCCTACTTTATCGGTTTCATGTCCGAGCATGACGCGAGTGCGCTGGCGCCCTCGTTGCGCCGTCTGTCTCGCAGGGCGTCGACATTCCCTCCTCGGGTTGGTGGCAGATCTTATCGGATATTTCGGAGGAGAGGTGGGGTTTCTATTGGGAAGTGGAAGGCTTGAGACGACGCCGATACTTGATCTGCAGTCCGTTTCTGAGGCAAGTAGACCAAGTTGATCTGGTTTGCGACGCCTCCACATTGCTTGTCGACTGCTGCCACAGCCGGTTTGAAGGTTTTCGTGGGCAGAGAATAGGCTTGGCAAAAGGACCGCTCTTGCGGAGTGGGTTCACGCTCGGACGCGAAACACAAGAAAAAAGACCTCACCCCCATCAATTGGCAAACCTAGCAAAAGACAGTGGACGTCATGATGTTCACGTCGTACCTCTCCTCCAGCATATCGAAGCGCGAAATCCAGCCTGGGCGTCCTCCATGCAGGGTATGACATCTTCCCCCCTCAGGTAGTACGCGTCCACAAGCACCTCATACTACGTGACGTTTACGACAATGTTCTGTTCCTCGGCGCCGAGTGCGGCGTCCACCCAGGACCGCCGCACCCCTCTCAAAGTCAAAGGCATGGCGACGTATGTACAAGAACGCCGTATGGGACGATCTCCATACCCCTTTGCGACCTGTGCGAGCATTAGGCATCTCCTCTGAGATCAGGGACGTCATTCTCTCCCACTACCTTCGCGGATATCGTACGGCTTTGAGCCAGTGCGATCCCTCCGCGCTGCAGGCCCTCGCTCTCCACGACATCCATCTCATATGTTCGTTATTTTTTGCTCTCCCCGTACGCTCCTTGTTCATCCAAATGCCCAGTACTCTCCCAACGCGTTCCCCTTCATCCGACCCTTGGTAGGACCAGCATCCTCGATATATCCCCGGAACGAGCTTATACCGAACCACACGCGTCCAAGCCTCCCACTCTCCCTTGAATCGTGCTCTCAACGCCCGCTCTTCCCCTGCGATCCTCCGCAAGGCTGCGACGGTGATCAAGACGGCACATGTGAGCGCTACCGAGCGCATCCCAGCGCTCACGTTTCCTGCTAAAAGCGCTGCCTCACTGCTGACGCGTGCGCTCGCCCAAGACAAAGGCCAAGACCACGTTCCATACGAGCCGAAATAGGACAGGGCGGGACGAACCCGGCATAACCAGGATGCCGGACGAAAGCGTAGGGTCCAGTCGCGATGAGCGTGTGTGCGTGTCCTTTTCCACGATTTAGAACAGGAGGTCCGCACGCGTTGGGCCCAGGATTTGGGTAGGCGTAGAATTGGCCGAGGGCGTCATAGGCTACGAGGCGGAGAAATGCACCTGTGATGGCGAGGGCCGTTGCGAGGGAAAGGGAGGTGACGCTAGTGGGTAGAGTGAGGGAAGAGAGCAAGCTGGAGTCCAGGTTCAGGCTCGTTGGGTTCTTGATCCATGCGAGGAGTGCTTCTGAGGTGGGTATGGGAATGCGAGGGAGGGGGGAGGGGACGTGGGGTGCGAGCAGGACGAACGTCTCGGTGAGCGCCGAAGTCCAATAGAGGCCCTAGGGATCCGGATGGTGAGTACGAGCCTATCAGGACAGGGCAAGGGGCACGGGCGACCTTGGTGAGCAGAGTGGCAACGACACGAGCTGCGGCGCAGACAGTCCGTCTATCTCCCGGCTAGCGTAGACTAGATATCGGCGGTGCCGGAGCGGTGGGTGGAGACAAGGAAGCATGGAAGGCGAGCGCGGCAGCGAGAGTGAGTGAGCGGCATGCGGACGAGGGTGGACATGGACATCCGATGCCATCGCTTCTGATGCCAGCACTCATACTAGTTCGGGGACCCGGCGTTCCTCTAGTGCCCCACGCTCGCGCACAAGCCCAAACAACCCTTTATTTCGGGCCGAAACCACAAATCAAACCACGCAAGAGGAAGCTTTCTCTTTATGCCCCGCCACCCCCCACGGGACCGCGTTCACTCAGGTACTACGAGGCTGCCTGGAGGCGCTCAGCCGTTGTCCGACAACCACCACATATCCCTCCCTTTGCCGACTCTCCGCCCACATCCCGTTCAGAGGAGGACTTTTCGCATCCTTTTGTCAGGACACACAAACGCACATCCTCTGCCGAGATGAATCCTCTGCCTCCTCGGTAAGCGGCAGCTCATCTCCGACTCCCCTCTCCTAAAAGCTCCACACGACTTGCGAATTCCCAGCTCTCCCCACGATCTCTCATATGCAATCTCAAGGACTCGTGCTCCGGTCCTCCGTATCTTCGTCCCTTGTAATTCCCTCTCTCTCGATGCCATAGCCGCTTGTGAAACAACGCTGGAGGACTCTGGCAGTACCTCTCAACTGGTGACGTCCGAGTCTGTAATCTTGATTACGTCCTTCCACACAATCTCACCTCGACTTACCTCCCGAGGAACGGTTCACATCTCGGAACACATGGCTACTCTTCGATGGCAATTTTCTCACTCCTTTTGCTCCTTCAGCTCCACCACTGCTCCGAGTCGCAGACCCCCTCAGCCGCCCCTCGCACACTTTCTTGAGGATGTTGGAAGACTCATGCGGCACTACACATACGGCCGCTACTGATGAATGGGGCAATACTTCACCCGCATTCAATTTATGATTATTCAAGATATGAAAAGGTGCACGGTGATGTGAGGAAACACTTTACTGTTCCGGGCGTCAGATATTGGGCATTCGGCAGATGACCCGATGTGGCGCTTGTCGCCTCGCCAGCGTCTAGACGACCTTCGACTCACGCCGCACAAGTTCGGCCAGCGGCTGGGTCGACTTTGCAGGGTCACTCGTAGAGTGTGCGAAGGGGTACGAGTCAGGCGGTTCGGTTCGTTCGTTCTCGAACACCTTTCGCTCGTGTTTCTGTCACTCATTATTCATGATTTCCGTTGCAGCCGTCGTAGACGTGTTTCATGCAGTTCCATTTTGTGGATCCCAGTAAAATTGGTTGGACGGGCAGCTCAGGCAGTGGTCTGGGCTTAGCCGTGGAGAGCCGGGTGTACACCGAGGTTCCTGGAGATTATCTTGGTCTGTTGGACGCAGACACGCTCCTGGGTTCCAGAAGATATTCAGGAGTCGTTTCGAAGCTCGTGGTTTTTGATTTGCGTGTTCTGATGAACTACTGCGAGCGGTTCTAGTTATCATATTTGGGTTGCTAAGGATACCAGTGCGTGAGAATTGATTATGGCAGCGTATGAACTTTGTTCATGAACGCATGATGTCGATGAAGCAGAAGTCTGGCACTCGAACGTGGAAAAAGATGATGTCGAAGACACTGTCCTAGCCTTGAATGCACAGCAAAGTGAGCTTACTATTCTTGAATGACTGGAGGTTCATGAGGCTTTACTATGCAGAGTATGAAATTGCGAGTCTCGAGAAAGTTATACAAGAACTGCGCGACCAGCTAAGCTGCTGTATCCAATGAGGAAAATGAGAGCCTCAAAAAATACGCCAACTCCCTTCGCGCCGAGGACGAGAGCTTGAGTGTGTTTTGACTGCTTTTGCTCTTTCGTCTTATTCAAGACAGTCCCGACTCTCGACGAAACGCTCCAGGAACTCCACAACGTGTTTTCAATTTCCACCTCTCAAACCGCAGTCAATCATTTGAAGGAGAAGATCAAGTCAATACGTGTCTCATTCTACCGTTACACTACAGTGGCGGTCACAGTTGCGCTGTGATGCGAGCACTCGAACACTCGAACACCAACGACACGACTCCGTTGTCCCTACGCGCACACCACACTTACCCCACCCCGACAAAGCTGCCCAATGACGTATGCTAATGCTAACGCCTTCTCCAGACGCCGACCTTGACTCGGAACAACACCTCTCACATCGACGCGCCCGCCGTCTGCTGAAAATGTGTCAAACCCGTCAAGCTCAAGCTCAAGCTCAAGGACGAGGACATCGAACAGAAGCGGGAGAGTACGAAGGGAAGGAGTTGAACAAGCTCACGGGCTTGGAACCCGCCGCTTCCGAGGCGAATGTGACCCGCAACTATCTCGAATGGCTTACTCAGGTCATCGGACTGTTCTTTTTCTTGTCATTTACATGTACTTATCTATCTTCCTTAGATACCCTGGGGCCAGCATTCTCCGGAAAACTCCTCCATCGCACACGCACAAAAGGTACTTGACGAAGACCACTACGGACTCAAGGAAGTCAAAGACCGCATCCTCGAATTCCTCGGAGTCGGCGAGCTCCGCGGGACTGTCGAAGGCAAGATCATCTGCCTTGTCAACCCACAGGGCGTCGGTAAGAACTCGATCGGCAAATCCATCGCGCGCGCCCTGGATCGCCGGTTCTTCTGGTTCTCGGTTGGCGGTCTGACTGACGTGGCCGAGATCAAGGGTCATAGGCGGACGTACGTAGGCGCGCTCCCAGGCAAGATCATTCAGGCGCTGAAGAGAGTTGGGACGGAGAACCCGCTGGTGCTAATTGACGAGGTGGACAAGATCGGCAGGGGGATCAATGGAGATCCCGCGAGCGCGTTGTTGGAGATGTTGGATCCCGAACAGAATAACGGGTTTTTAAATCACTAGTGAGTGATTTTCTTGTGGTGGAATGATAAGAATCTGATAAGCTACGCAAGCATGGACGTCGCCGTCGATCTGTCCCGCTGGTGAGTCCCCACGTGACGTGTCTGCTTGAGAACCGTACACTCAACGCGTTTCTGCGATAGCCAACAACTCTGGACACAATACCCGCCCCGTTGCTCGATCGAATGGAGGTTCTCGAAGTGAGTGGCTATGTCTCGGAGGAAAAAAAGTGTGATTGCGGACAAGTATCTCGGTCCTCAAGCCAAGGAAGCATCTGGTCTCAAGGACGCGGACGTGCTCATTGACCCGTCGACCGTGGATGTGTTGATCAAGTATTACTGTGTGCGGAATTTGAAGAAGCATATCGACAAGGCATGCAGTTAGTCCTGCGCGACGAGACGTCTCTGACTCTTTCTCTTTGCAGATTTATCGAAAGGCGGCGCTCAAGTTAATTATTGATCTGGGCGCGGGTCGATTGTCTTTGCACGTCATCCGTGACGGCGACGAGAAGAAGAGAGAGACTGTCATCCCGCTCTCGCCCCCGCTCTTTGTACGTGTTCTAGGTTGATTTTCTCTCGCATTTCTTTCTTCGACGATTCACTTTTTCCGTTTTCCGTTTTACATACCATCTCATCCCACTCGTCATCCTGTAGCTGACTCCCGATCGCTCCGTCGACATCGAAGCCAGGCACAAACGCGCTGAGGATCAGGCAGCGGGACGACCTTCTGAGTATATGGTGGTGCTACTTGCGCACCGGCCGACGAGGGCGCAGCTGGCCGAGGTGGCCGAGGTACGGGATAAGGACGAGCGGTGGGGAAGGTTTTTGGACGCGCTTTGTAGGCCGGTGGTTGTGCCGAATGGTGAAGTTTGATAGGCGGATGTGGACGCGGAATGGATGGTGATCGTGATGGTGATGGTGTGAGTGGCTGGTCTTGTAGGAACGTGAACTCGGGGTGGTCTATGAAGCAAGTTCATGTCGGAATGCTCTGAACTTGGCACTTGTTTGTTGCTTGTTCGCTATGAACAAGTTGATGTGTACTGATTCACAATCGAACCTTCAGGCGTATCGCTTCGTTTCGTGCAGGTCTCCTATCGCTGCCGCGAACCCAGTTTGGTTGGTTTTCGTTTCGTCATTCACTTCTCTTTCTGAGACGCTCTGGTCGGCTTAATCTCTCTGGTTGCTGACCTTGCTACACCAGGTCTCATATCAACTGGTTGGAGATGACAAACTCGATGACCCTCTAACGGCCGCCCGGGCATCTTCCCCGATCCCGTCAACGCATCGGTTGCGTCGGAGCATTTCCTATCTCAGTTGTATGCAACCAATCAATCAATCAACCAACCAACCTCTCAATCCCAAGATCATGATAGGAGCAAATATTGAACGAGAACGATTGCCAAGGGAAACCTGAATTGGGTGCCGATCACTACGCCGAGCGATGCATTGGTTTTCCGAAATGTGATGATTCGCTATGGACGGATTGAAAGCTTTCTGCCGAACGGTTCTGACCTATAGCTCAGCTGGGAGTTCCCCGTCCCCGACCTCATTCTTGATCTTTTCGAGTAAACAACTACACAACAATTCGCCCAATGCTCAACGTTCGACTTGTAGTACACAGCTTGGCAGTGGGAATATAATATTAGATATTAACCCCTTGGGACAATGCTGTGTTATTCATTAGCGAGGAAATGAAACGGCTTTCAATGAATCAATATTTCAATCCCCACTCGTCTATCTACGTGTCACTGTGCTCGCTTACACGGCCGTGGGTGGATACTTTTCGAACCTAACCTCTGTTCGTTTGGTTGCACAGGTCGAGTCCGAGTTTGCCTTCCAAATGCTTTTTGCACGTTCGTTTCGTGCTAGCTCGGCGTGTCGTGCGCGTCTGTTGGCACCCAGACAGCCCACACCGTTGCACACCATCGCATCAAGGTCCTTTGCGTCCTCGAGATTTTGTCGAGCGCAGCCTTCGTTTCCTCTACTCTACCCACGCTGGCAGAACAACAGCAAGTCGGACGACCCCACCGACCTCCCTGAGCCTGAGGAGGACGACGGAGCACCCGAGTCGACGAGCAAGAGAAGTCATGACCCTGCAGGTTCCTCGGCTGGCTCGTCTCCCCCAGGTTCATCCTCTCTTCGAACGGCGACGATTCAGCAGATTCTTCTCAACCTCCTTCCCCACCATCCCCACCTCAAAGAACACCCACGCCACTCAATTTCCAAACAGTCCGTCTCGGAAGTCTACCCTCAGGTCCTCGCCCTTCCCTTCGCCCGCCGCCCTCTTTTTCCTGGCTTCTACAAGGCCGTCGTCGTCCGCAACCCCGCAGTCGTCGCTGCGATCAAGGAGATGAAGCGCGGCCAGCCCTACCTCGGTGCGTTACTTTTGAAAGAAGAGAACATGGACAGCGACATCATCACGGATATCAACTCGGTGTCCACCCCGTCGGCGTTTTCGCGCAGATCACGAGCGTGTTTTCGGCCAACACGGGGTCGGGAGAGGACAAGGAGGAGGGTCACGGCTGTTTTGTATTCTCACAGGCGGATAAAGATCACGGATTTGACGAAGACTGGAGAGCATCTACCACTTGCCAATGTAGCGCCGGAAGACGTGCAGATGGTTACACCACCAGAGACGCCGCCCCCTTCGCCGTCTACTGACGGGGTCTCCAAGCTCCCTCCTGGTAAACGACGTCGTCTGCGCTGCGTCTTTTCGATTCTGACGTTACAACAGGTCCAGTTCAGACATCCTTTTTGCACAACCACGCCATCTCGATCGTTCAAGTTGACAACCTCATCACCCAGCCATACAACAAGGACCACCAGTACATCCGCGCCTTCATGTCTGAAATTGTCTCCGTGTTCAAGGACATTGCCCAGCTCAATCCGCTCTTCCGGGATCAGATCACCAACTTTTCGATCAACCAGGTCACATCCAACGTCTTCGACGAGCCGGACAAGCTTGCCGACTTTATGGCGGCCGTACCGAGCGGTGACGTAGGCGAGCTCCAGGACGTGCTCGAGAGTTTGACCGTTGAGGACCGGTTGCGCAAGGCCCTCCTCGTGCTCAAGAAGGAACTCATCAACGCACAGCTACAGAGCAAGCTCTCGCGCGACGTCGACAGCAAGATAGCCAAGCGCCGGCGCGAGTACTATCTGATGGAGCAGCTCAAGGGGATCAAGAAGGAGCTCGGGATGGAGTCGGATGGCAAGGACAAGCTGATCGAAAAGTCTAGGGAGCACGCGGCCGCGTTGAAGATGCCCGACAGCGTTCGCAAGGTATTTGACACCCTGGAAGGCAAGGTGAGCGTTTTGCATGCAACGAATTCAAATCGGACCTCCGGATGTGGACGGGAAGGTGTACTCATTGAGCCCACCAAGCCAGATAGACAAGGTGATCGCTGACAAGGACTCGCCAAACAAGAACGAGAAACAAGTTGAACGGGACCGTACTACGACGAACATATGTGAATTATGAAGAGTACTGGTGGTGAGCGGTTCCGCCTGTTGTTGGCACTTGTTCAGGTCTCGGCTTACCGTCGTCTTCGCCTTTTCGTTTTCGTTTGCCATCATACGTGCTGTAGCAAACACGACAAAGTCACGCTCTACTCGAAGACGCGTATCTTGTACCGATCTACACCTCTCAGCCGCATACATCAAATTGGATCTGACCCTTAGAGGACATGGCGGATAGGTGATGAGACGTACAGAAGAGGGACAGAACAGATCTGCAAGCGGAAGTGCGAATGCTCAAGCAGAACATATGCCGATTATGACGAGATCAACCGAGAGCCCGGGGTCATGGAGGTAAGTAAGCTCGCAGACCGCAGATATGTTTCTTTCATGCCCCGCCGTTAGCAATTCGCGAACCTCGACGATAACGCCGACAAGGCGAACGCACACTGGCAGCATGGAAAGAGCCTCGGGTGTCTCTGCAGAACGTGTTTCAGGGTGCCAGTGAGCTTGCCTCTTGTTTCCCTTTGCCTTCACGTTTCCAAACCGACCTCACTCGCGTCACGTATTCTCACCAGATGCTGCCATTTCGGAATCTGTCCAGGACAACTTTGGTGCGCCTGCATGGACTCTGTTTTTTTTTTTTTTTTTTTTTTTTTCCTACGCACTCCTCAATGTTCCAAGAGCAGGCTTGCCGTGTTCACCGCATTCCGCGATGGGAGAAATGTCTTGTACATCATCAGTCTGTCTGACGACAACCAGATTGCGGAAATTCGAGATTTCCCCTTTTCCGTCATCGACCGCGTTAACCAGCGAGGGGGCAAGTCAATCGTCTTCAATGCGAGGAAGAGTGACGCTCCAGGCGGGGCATTCTTGTGCACGTTCTCCTGTCGAGCGCGTCGCAGACCGTGACCGGAAACGAGGAGTTCATCTCTCCTCCTCGTCCGATCATGCTGTACAGAGACGGAAAACCCCGTATACGGTGGTGTATTATGCACCAAAGAACCCCAAGTATTCAGGGTCGAAGACCCATGAGGTCCAATCGGCATACAACCACAAGTTCGATTCAGCTGGGAAAAGCTATACTACACGAACCGTGACTATGCATGGTGAGTACGACGCGACAGACCGGATGCATTCGCGGAACCTGATGGACCAATATTATGGAAGTTCATCAGGTAACAGCATGTGAGATTGACGTTCGTTCAGCCGCAGACGACGTCCTGTTTCAGATCCCGGCTGGCTGAAAACTGGGGCATTGTAGACATGCAAGATCGCCAAGACCCGCACAACATATTGGCAGCTGTTCCTTATCTGCTCATTGATGGCACTCGCCGCATCGCCATCCGAGGCGGGTCCGCGGAGGGCTTCACGATCTTGGCGTCGGTCTCGCCCGACCCCGGATCCTTCAAAGCCGCCACCCTGTCCTGGTCTCGTCCACACAATTCACGCACAAATACTACGAGCTGAGGTACATAATTAGTTGTTGGGTGGTGAGTATGTAACCATTTGCAGACAAATACGGTGAAGCGGAGAAGGAACGTACTTGCTGCGGAGGATGTGGAGGTGCAGCACCCACCGTGATGGACTCCATCCTATATGATATGCAACCCCACAACTCGAGTGCATCCTGAACTGCTGGGCGGCCAACGCTCAGCATGCCACGCCTAATATGACACTCACGGACACACTGCCCGTGTCAACATCATTGGTGCACAGGAAAGGACGGGGCCAGGTGAAGGAAGATCGACAGAGGTGCAGACCTACGAGCATAAACACAATGCATCCCAGTTTAAGTATTGAAAATAATATTGTGCTCATCATATCAGGTATCATCAACACATTCATGGCGACCAACTCTGCAGAGGCCAAAGACATCTTGTCTTGAACTTCGAAGCAAACGTAGACATTTGAGATGTTCTGCTAGAGGACCTCGTGTTGCCCATCCTCGCCATCCCACGCGGCCCATAACAGCACACTTTGGTTATAGGATATGTACTATGGCTGTCATATCGCGCCGCCGCCACCGGCGCCCGAATCGTCACTTTCCCAGCCGTCATGCGATTCAAAGTCCAGTGTCGTCATCCGAATCAGCGGATCTAGGCCGCGAATTCGGAGAACTCCGTGTGAGCTATGTTTTATATAAGACCATGGCACTTACGTTTCAAGGGTTACAACCTTCCCCTCCCTCAGCTCGCAAACACTTGTACATATCCGAGTCGTTAATTAATGATTATTCCTGCTCAAACTCCCTCCGAACAAATCTGGGCTATCCGACCTTATTCTATCAGCCCAGGTCTACCCAACAAGCGTCCAGAAGTGCTGGCTAACGCTGAGACCATCCACTATCATAATGATACGTCAGGTCCTCCGTTATCCCCCCTTCATTCTCCAATCTCCTCACCTTCCCCACCCTCCTCCTCCTCCTCCTCCTCGTCGGATAGTGAAGAGCTGTCGGACTTAAAAGACAAGGTGATTATCAGTCGAAAGCTCGTTCACGACCGCCGGCTTATTCAACATCGGGACTCCCGAACTAGCCATTCCCGTCTTTCGAGGAGAATGTTGACCAGCAGGTTAATCTTTGGTGTTTGGCTTTGAAGCAAAAGAAAATGGCCATGGAGAACTTGTTGGCGGCTCAGAAGACGCTGGAGAAGCTTCAGGGAGTGTTTGCAGAACACCTCTCCAAGGAGGCCATGGAGGATGTTAATGCTCAATTCTTATCTGGGATCAAACCCACTGCTTCTCCTGAAGCGCGCTATCTGTTGACAATCGGTCACATGAATATTCGTCCATTCCTTTCATCTCCCTTGGGATCCCCCCGCCGGTGTCTATCACATTCGCCCGCCACACAGGCGGGCCACGTCAGACCTTCACACGCTGTGCCTCAGAATGGTTGCAAAACGTGCGTCGTCTGATTTCGTTTCGAGCAGCTCGGTGAACTCAGTCTCAATGACTATTAGATTCTGACCGATGTAAATGGTGGACGTCTGGACGATGTATGGTTATATTTTGTATCCCTTCTTGTAGCCCTCTCTGTATGAAAATATCGTCACGTGTGCTCACGGGAAAGTTCGCACGCCCTCCCGGCGCGTGGCAATTTTCCGACGAAAGTACACTAAATTTGTCAGGAAATTCTGATGAGTCTGAGATCCATCTAGTACAGCCTGGGTTAGTGTCACTACAACTCGACCATTCCTCAAAACCGATAATATCATAGTGCCTGTCCATTACTGTCGTAGCGTTGACATGTCCTACAGGCATGCCGAGAAGCGCCAATGGGACTAGCAAGCGAATTCAAATTTGCTGGTGTGTCGCCCAGAAACGGTCCTAGTACTAGCAGAGTCTTCATCACTTGGATTTCCTGTAGGAGAGTAGCCAACCTCTCACGCATCGATTTTGTTGGCGTATCCAGATCCAAGTTCGCGGGAGGGTGATCATCGGAGCGAGGATCGCAGTTATCGGAGCAAGGACGTTTTCGACTTGGGGGATGCTGTCCGAAATCTTAGCCACAGTGTCAGTAAAATTTATAAGGTACGGGGTAGCGGGAAAATCACCGGAAACGTCCGAGGCCAGCTGGGGACCAAGTTCGTCGAAGAGCCCGTTGCGCTTCCGTGAAAGGCCTCCTTGACTGACTGGCCAAGGGGAGGCTGCCAACGTCAGATATTCGTCAGATAACACAGCGGCATACTTGATGATGACAGTATTACCTCTAAGCCAGTGTCTGTCCGGGGAAGACACCATGGAACTTCATGCAACAACCACCGGGAAACATGGCAAGCTTTTTAAACGAATGGCTTGATCCGGTTTCAATGGCTACTGTGACTTACTTGCAAGTGTTCTAGGATACTATACATGACGTCGGTAACGTTACGGTCCACTTGGCAGAAGTGACGAGGTGCATTGGTGTGTCAATGATGGGAAAATGGGCAAGCGAAGCTAGAACTCGCACGCTGAAACGGTGGCGAGGTGAGGTGCGTCATTGAAATATTAAGCCACTTGTGTTTACCGACGAGTCAGTGATGGGAAAATTGGTAAGCGAAGACGCTGGCGCAAGCTGGGCGCAAAGTTTTTCCCACCAGTCACAGAAACCACGCTTATCGACGTCACCCGTAGCGCAGGGCCTCACTGGGCGCAAAGTTTTTCCCACCAGTCACAGAAACCACGATTATCGACGTCACCCGTAGCATGTCAGTTCACTCGGCGAAATTGCTGAGCGTGAAGTTATGCGTTCATCTGGCCTCACGAGGGGTATAAAGTTTCGTTGAACTATGACTCATCACAGGTAGGCTTCTCCCTACTCTAAGACTCGGCTTGATGTCACCGCCGTCCTCCAGCGCCAGCGCCGACGCCAGTGGTAACGAACAGCCCGCGTCCGGAAGGAAGCGTGGATGCTCTAACGCCTTACAACTCGGCCCGAGGAAGAAACCGTAAGTTCTCCTCGAAGCCAATCAACCATAACTTACCATTAGGTTTGCGTACCAGGACTACCCAAGACCCGCTGGTCCACCATGGTCACCACTTCGGGAGGGCTGTCCATGCGTTTTGCAACGTGCAAACGCTCATCACGAATGGGCTTCAGGTTATGTCAGACGACATTCCCGAAGAGTCCTTGACTGCTGTGTACGTATCATTCGCTCTCGCTGTTATATTTCTTCTTAACTTTTCATATAGTGAAAGGAAGGAACAAACGGTCTTCCGTGAATTGCTTCGAGTCACACCGGGCTTAGAACGTCGGCTGATGGAGTCGTCAGAAGAGGAAGCGGTTGTGATCGCTGATCTGGTGCGTTACTCCTTATCTTTATTTCTATACGAAGTGACCTCTGTCGAATCAATTTCAGATTCAGAAAGGTGCCAACGGCGCCAGGGCCGATGACACAAAGGGCATGAAAGGCCCCATCATTGACTGGATCACTCCCAAAGGCCAGTCGCTGACCCCTCATATCCCCCGCAACGTCAAGTCCGGTCGAGGCTTCCACCACGATCGTACCGGAGCACTCCTGTGTCCGGCTGGATTAGATTGGAATAATATCGAGTAAGTCCTCTCACGTTGGTGAATATTTTTAAGTCTTTGACGTGATTGTGATTTGCAGGACACGCACTAAGCTCTCGACCGGTGAATTGCAAGTACCCGGGGATCAGTGGTCTATCTTCCTGTATGCTAACTATATGTATGACCCTGATGATCCATGGAATGGACTCCTACGTAGTGGCCTGCTCGTATCAGTGAGTGCTGATCTCTAATCGTGATGTAGTCGTGTACTGACATTCGGAGTAAAAGGCTTTTAAGCACATTTTCACATCGCCCAGTTCCGTTGACCAAGAACCCAAGGCCACGCGATCCGGAAATGCACGCATCCACGGCATGCGTACCGTCAGCAAGGCCTCTCTTGCTTACGTTGCCACACAAGTAAGCACTACCTTTACTGTCTGCATGTTATACTAATGTGTGATAGGCTCGTTTTGCACTGACTTCGGCACAGGTGTTCTCTCGAACTGATCTTGTTACAGACTCTGAGCGGTTCTATAATAGTATTGTGGAACTGTTGGATGACCCCCAGGAAAGAGAGGAGGTTGACCAACTGATGACTTGGTGGAATCGGTAAGCGCTACTTTATTAATCAATTTCTTCATTACTTTATACGGCCTGCAGCCAAATCTTCCCTCTCTATGCTGAGATTGAACAACTCCCTGCCAAGGACAGTGCACTTGCCAGAATTCGACAGAAGCGTGCCGAGCAAATTGAGAGGGATGTGATAGCTACTGGTAGTCATGACTGATATGTTTGTCGTGTTATGGACATTTAATGCGGATTTGTTGCTATGGTTGACAACATCATGAGTGAATCAGTCGAGATAATTCTGTTGTCTCTGCTTACTGTTTAGTATTGCTATTGATCATATTCTTAGATTCTAGATGGCCTCACGGTAGGATATTACATTTAATGGCATGTTGTTGGCAATGTATCAAATATCAAATAATGATACAAATCATACTATGTGAAATTCTGATAATCTGCACTGCTCAAGACCATCAGCCAGAAAGCCATGTTAGTTGCTAAAATTATTGCAAAGATGGAAGAAAGTATCAGTCAGTCAAAAGAAGTACCTATATAGCTTCATGATTAAGTATTGACATAGCTATCATTGATTTAGACCAATAGGCAAATATTAAAAGTTTGATAGTGTTGACCAAGTGCAGCATTAGCATTGATGTATTTCATGATTGTCCATGGTGCACTCCTGACCATTGAATCCACTTGAGAAGGTTTTGATCTGGCTTGTCAATATGATAGCATTGATCAAATTCAGTATTGATAACATAACTTCTCATAATTGACAATCATATAGATAAGATCCACTATGTTCTCTTGATGAAAATGGTCAAATGTACCAGTATTGAAATGATGGTCTTTGAATTCTATTGTACAAACATGACCATAGTCATTTCTATGATATAGTGATGATCTCCAATATAAAGTATAATATTAAGACAACTCAGTTCTCTCTATGGCAGTATAGGTCCAACAGTGAGAACAGGAAGATGTGATCAAGGGCATAATCCTTTACAATGTAGATATATATGACTATCTTTGTTGTTATAATGGTGGAGATCTGATATGTCATGTGTATCATGGTGAATCTTATGGGCTACTGTGTCTATAATATGGAAATGGACACAGTTCTATCTATGACATTGTAGATCTGAGAATGAGGATGGATGAATGTGATCAAGGGCATCAACTCTGCACGGCAGACCATGTGTATTATTGTGACAACAAATTCCCAGAGTACTATTTATGATGTCTGGGGTCAGATATGTCATTCTCATTTGGATGATCAACTATTTCATTATGGGTCTGGATGATCTGCCCTATAATTGAGAGAAGCATGATCATATATATTGCCATGTGAATATCAATCATATTGCCTATCACTATTGAAAGATTGGATCAAAACAATAATGATAAGAGAACAGATAAACAACCCAAGACTTCTGATGAATTATCTTGTTTGTCAACCCTCACATGCAGTATCTAGCATGATCAAAGTGTACATCAGAATGATGATGTTGGATGGAGTTGACAAGCATGCTAATGTTATATAAAAGTTGAGCTAACTTCCATCAATTTCCTGATGTCGCCTCTACTTCATCTTCACTTTGTATCATAGACCTCGGGTGACTTCGTCTTCCTTTCCACGTCACTGACGGTCCGACATTTCCCTATCTCCTTTCCGATCTCTTCCTATCTTTGTCTAGTAGATCCTCTGACTCATGATGACGCCATTGCTTCATCAGCTATCCGTCATCACTTCGTCATGTATGCTTACTCCTCCGCAGCTTCTCACTCATCCTTACTGCGGATGACGTGTTCCTTCTTTGTGATTCTATCACGTTCCATCTCGTTAGTACTTAAGGACTATCTTGTCATTTGTAAACCCCAAGCTAGAGCTACTTGAAATCCAACCGAGTATCCTCTGCAAGATCCTCGCGTGTCTTCATCCTTCGTCCCCTCAGTCCTCTGCCCATCTCAGGTGTGTCCTTAGTCTTAGTCTTCGAGTGACGTGACTCTTCGTGAGTTTCTCCTCAAAAGAACCTAAAGAAGTCCTATGAGATATTCTCTTGGGCACAGACCGAGGGTTCTCGAAATAGGGAATGAAAGGACTCTAGTAGAGAAACTTACTAGGAATATTGAGTCGAAGTGTGAGCTAAGACAAGAGGTTTCAATCACTGTAAGAGTGTGAAAGCGACCTGATATTCAAGGGTCAGGCTTAGGCCCTTATATACTACAATAGGTATTTGTACATATTGTGAAAAGGAATGTTCGAAGAACATTCTAGAGTATCATGTAAGAAGTTCTAGCCAATGGCGTAAGTAACTCGAACATGATCAATAAGCAAAGATATAGGTAGCCAATAGCATTATAGACTCAGTGATAGCTGAGTCAAGCCAATAGCAATAACTGCTCTTATCTAATCAGAGAAAACGAAAGATAAGAAAGAGACTCGGTCTAGAATGGACCGGTCTAGAATCGGAAGCAATATAGTAAAGGAATACTACCGATTCAACACTTCTCTGTTTCTCGCATCCGCATCGCGTGCTGATTCCGAGTTCACTGCGGCAAGTTCACGCGTTCCATCCGAATGTGGGTCCAACGACAACTATAGACCGACATACAACAACTTCGACACGTCTCAGCCCCAACAGCGGTCGTCGCAACTTTGTCTCGTCACTACAAATCAACAGGAAGACCAAGAATCGGATGATTCATCACCTCCCCCAAGGCCGTCTGGGTTACGTCGAACCCAGTCCTTCCGCCAAGTCCCTTTGTCCTTGCCTTCAGCTCATACCATCGCGATGGGTGCCGTGGGTACTAGGGGTACGGGCGCAGACCCTACACTGGAGATTGATGAGATGTCTCCGGACGAGGACGAGCACTTTGCAGAGTTCGTGCTTCGCAACGAGCGGGAGGGTGAGTCAGCGTGTTGTTCCGTTGCGAATATTCATTCATAGCTCGTATTTAAGAAGGCGTCCCTGAGCAGCGTCGTGAAACCCCAGTTCCGAGTATGTGTTCAAACAGCTGGCTTTGCTTCTGCCACTGACTATGACCCAGCTTCCAATTCAGCAAGAGGCGGAGACTGGGAGGAACCTGTGATTAACGATGTGGCACCAAACCCCCACTGTCTCGTGGTAGCTCAAGGTGAGCAAGTGACTCTGATACGACTCCAACTAACGAGCTAGTCAGGCAATGTGGAAGACGTCGTTGCTCAACATCACCAGCACAACCGCCCACTCCGTTTGCCTGACAATGCTCGCCTGCTGGCCATCCGGGGCCAGCAGACGTCACAGTTGATTAGACGCACCCAGTCCGCAGCAAGCGATATGGACCCACGTTCGCGCAGTGTTAGCCGTGCCCATTCCGTGGCAGCTGATATGGATGAAGTAGATGCTCCCATCTCATCACGCCCTCGAGGACCTTCCGTGCTGCCTGCGGACACTGGTTCCCAAGCTGCCAGATTCCATCCGAGTCCTCAACCTGCCTTTAGGTCGACCACATCAGGTGTGCATGCAGATAATGCCGATCCATCGCAGCTCAGCTTCTATTCCCCTGCTGTCCGCGACATAATTGAGTGTGCAAAACAATTCTCTCGTTGCGATCTTGCTTCCCTCAACTCATTTCCGTTACACCCACAGTTCAATATGAAGGCTGGTGAATATATCAACGAGGCGATCATTGAGCGCCGGGGCCGAGGGTTGGTCATACCAGATGGTGAGTGTGTTCATTGTTGTGCGACACTGTGAACTAACCGTTACTAACCTATCAGGGTGGTGGCCTGAATATACAAACGGCATTTCCAAACTGGTATGTCAACGTTTCTCATTCTTTTCTATTCTAACTTCGCGTCAGTTATGGGAAGATATAGGAAATTGGCGGTCTTCTCTGAAAAAGAAGGCACGCAGCTTCGTTCATGAGCGCTACCAGTGGGACCCCCAAAATCACCGTTCTATCAATGCCGACCTCGCTAAAACACTTCTGGAGCGTGGAGCGTTCTTGAAACACGGTCAAGATGAAGAGGTAGTACGTTCAAAGTTTATTGCAACTATGAGTTAATCTTCTAAGAATCTTGCTACTAGGGTCGTACGAATAACCTTGCGCATCCCGCGCTGGCCGGCCTCATCATTGACTTCTTCTACACCGGTCCGAACTTGGTGGGAAGCCTCTTTCCCGAAGTTTTTGGACATGAAGTTCCCCGCGCCGCTGTCGCGCTTGCTGCCACTGCTATACTGACAAATTTAATTTTTGCCATTATTCATACTGACGAATACGAACAGATAAAGCTCGCACTCGACGAAGTTGCGGCAGAGGGAAAGGAGGTCGCTTTCAAGCGTGACGTCTATGCTGATGTGTACATTGATATACTGGGCCTCATGACGAAGTGCGACACGACCCCGATTCACCGAGCTAAGACCAGGGACTCGGAGCTGCGCGTTCAGTGGGCCAAGACTGGGAGGTAAGTACCAATCAAATCGTGAGCGTCGGTGCTAATGTTGTACACTTCGTTTTTCAGAAATGGAGGTGCGACCGCTACAATGACCGGCTTTGATGTCGACCTCGATTAATTCTGGTGGGTACCAAGCAGTTTGCAGGTACGGGCGATTCGAAGTCAATGTTCAACGATCGTCTAGTATGTAATAATTCTGTATTGAGCCTAGCATATTATGTATATACTATGTACGTGATTTGGAATGACTCATCATGATGTGTTTTGCTGTGACAGGCTGTGTGAAGCTGTCGAAACCTGGAACCATATGGCTGTACCATTACTAAGCTATATGGGTTCACCTGTCATCAAATATGACCAGTTGCTGCCAGACAGGTAGATGTTGGGACAGGTTGTGCAAAATCTGCCAGTTAGGTACCTTCTTGGAGGAGGCTGGACAGGTCAAACAGCTGGCCAGCACTGGCCAGCACTGGCCAGGGGATGGTTAGTTTGCTGATGCGTCCCTCCACCTCCCCCACCCCAGTAACCGTCAACACAAATGTCGTACACCATCGTACATTTGCTCCAGCCCCGCGGCCATCTCCGAGTCCTCTGTCGGATGTTCCTGACGTGCAGCCAATGGTGTCTTACCATTTGTCGCATCGCTTGGCAACTCATCCAGAACAACCCCGGTCTGTAGGTCACTCCAGCCAGTTGGGTATGCTAAAAGACGGCAGTAAACAGAAGCCGAAAAAGTCTTATTCACAACGCAATTGATCCGGTGACGGGCGTTTTTTTTTTCCTTCTTCACGTCATTCATTCTCCACTTCTTTCAAATCGTGATCATGATTTAAATATTTTTGAATCATTTGTAAGTCTAACTCTTATGCCGTCTCTTCCATGTGTTCGTTTTTACCTTTTACCGTTGTTCTAAAGTCGCATACGTCCACATTTGAACTGCAGTGTAGATCCCCAACTCCTAAAAGGAGGGTTTTGTCAGACGCAAATATGCTATTTTGTGCAAAATGGTGTATACACTCCTACCCGAATCTGATCCCGGGCCGAGTTTGAATATAATCTGAGTTCGAAAAATCACTCTTCTCTTTACTTTTCCACCATCTCAATTTCCCTTCACACATTGTTTTTTTCCTGACCGCTGAAACGAGAAAAGTCTAGTGACCATATAAGCTTATTCGTCCCGTACCATTGAGCACAGTGTTATCAAATGGTAGTGATTACTAACCGTGTGTACTCAGATTCCAAAATATTCCCACGTTACCTCCTCGAAGTTCAACATCATTCAACGTTCAATGCTACCTCTGGCAAGGCATGTGACTCGTCCGCGTGGATGGTAGATTCAGGCTTACAGAAAAACTTGGAACGGGCGGCAATTGTGGTTACATACTGACATACAGTCATCGTTCGGACTAACAGGTTATAGGTACTATATTTCGGGCTGTCGACCTTGTCAAACGTCGTCAGACAGTTATCGTGAAGACTGCGCCAAGCCCCCCAAAGGGTTTTAACCATCTTGAATACGAACATTTTGTCCTTGATCAGCTGTGCGGTCTTCAAGGTATCCCTCGCATCATCTGGTCGGGCATCGAAGCCGAGGCAGATATCACCATCTTCGAGGATGTTGGACCCACCTTAGCAGACATTTTCAAGTCTAGTGGAGGATGCATGGCATTGAAAGATGTCTTGCTCTTGACGGAGCAACTGGTAAGGAACCTAAATTTGTGAACTGGGATAGAACCTTCTAAATGAGAATCTAGATCACATCCCTCCAACACATCCACTCTCATAGTTACGTCCTATCGGATTTAAGGCCCCAAAGTATTCATCTCGGTCATGGCTCCAACAAAGTGCCATCCTACCGACTATGTCTCTTCAATTTTACCTCCGCACAAATTTTCAGGGATCCACAGACCTTCGCCCACGTCGCATTCCGCAGCAACCTCCCCATCACCAGAGACCCTTCTACTACAGCCTTCTGCTCCGTCAATTACCACTTTGGTAATCAGCTCAGCCACCGAGACGACATCGAGTCGCTCGCATACATCTTAATTTCAAGTTATGTCAGCCGTGGATCACTCCCATGGCTGTCACTGGATACCATATCGAACAAACGCTTGCTGCAACAGAAGCAAAATACCTCGGTCGACAACCTCTGCAACTCTCTACCTCTTTCCTTTACCAACTGTCTTCTCTATGCACGCGAGCTGTCATTCGAGCAAAAGCCTGATTACGTGTACCTTCTTTCCCTCTTTCGTGACTTGGAAATTACTCCCCACCCACCTTCTTTTCCTTTGCACAACATTGGTGATCATCAACAGGACGACAACTCACTCGCAGGAGAGAGATCGTGAAAGCAAGTTGCTGTTTGTCCTCCGTCGGGCCCGTCAGGTTCAAGGAAAAGGTGTGTACATCGTTCGTAGATGTCTTCAACTTAAATATCTTAATGACTTCAGGCGCCGACTTTGCAAATACAGCTCCAATTCCAAAGGTGGCAAGTGTACAAGTGCTGACACTCGCAAGGCAGCTACGTCTCGTGTGGCGTGTGAGGTTCTGCGAGTCACGTGACATAATATGTCTGACAAGTGATGCGTCCAGACTCCCCACCGCCCGAATCATTGTGTATCATGGCATTTTCGTAACAATTACTTATTATGTTGTACGGTATTTATGCCTGGTTGCTGTTTTATAGTCTGACTGTACTTAGTATACTGCAAAGTTGTGTTTTTACTGGATCTGAGCTGGTTTCAAGCCAGCTTGAGCTGGTCTGAGCAGTTGCACAGCTTGAACTGTTAGCCGAGTTGTGTGAAGCTGGGGCTGTAATTTATGTTGGCGGGATTTATTTATGGAAGCCAAATTGGGTATAAACTGACATAAGCTGGAGCTGGCTCGTAACTAGCTGAGCTGCAGCAACACTACACCGAAGTAACTCTCTTCATCACATTGAGGTAAGCCAATTGTCCTCAAGCCAACTCGTGCTGAAAACTCATACAGTACTGGACTTTGAGCGGATACCTTGTGAGAACGACTCTTAAAAATCTTGGACTACGGATACAGCTGGGCCACAAACCGGGTGAAACATGTCCAAACTGCCAAATCGCATTTGACAACGACTTTGTCGTCATCGATGTACATGCCATGCATACAGTCTCTCTGGATTTTTGTGGCTGTGAATGAGTGGCTAGTCATTACAAGCAACTTCTTCGTGCTCGATGGTTCCCAGCTATGGTTAAAGAGCCTCGCACTGCTGGGAATTTTGCAGTAATGGAGCATTTCCACATCTTGTCCCTGGAATCGAAGGTGATGGCGTATGAGTTTTTCCATACTTTGGCTCGGCGGACAGACAATACAGGGTTGACACCCATTCATGGAGGTTCACTATGAAACAGTTATGGACTCTTGCTAACCAAACGATCAGGATCGTTATGCTGTGTTTCTGAGAATGGCCAGTGGATGGCGCAACATCAAGATGTTGAAATGAGCCAGTCGAGGGCATGACCTACGGGGCATTGATGCAACAATCATGATGGCTAGAGAACTAGCTGTGCGGTGGTGTCCCGCGTGTCTGCAACTAGAGAGAAACCTACCTATGGATCAGTGGGAGAACTCCGAGAAACAGTAATTTGATCTCATCATGTTTTCAAAGACACAGGTTCAAGAGGTAGCATTCTTTTTAAAGATGGCTATACACTCCTTTCATCGCAATTGATGCCAATTTCAGACTCAAGCGGCGCAACATCTCATCTGATGAAAAGGACCCGGGATTAAACCGTGGGTAGGCATACCGTGACTGCGTCGAAGATTCTCAGGCTGAATACAAGGACTATTTGAAGGTGCGTCCCTCAGCAATACAGGAGGTTGGTGATTGAGCATTTTCTACATGAGTGAGTCATGCTAACTATGAGACAAGCAGAGCACGTGCGTTAGCCATGATGCCATCAACCAAGCAGACAAATCTTCGAAAGGTCTCGCTACAACAGGAGTTGGTGGCGTAGACTGTCGACACAACATGAAGCTCCCCTGCAGTATTGGAGACCTTCAAAAGGGTGAAAGGTGCAGATTCCCTACTTCGACAAGTTATCTAGTTGCCTCATTGATGCACTAGATACGACAATATGGACTATATTGTATTCTCGGCACTCACACACTTCTCTGTGCTACTTGTCCTCAACCTCTCCTATGATATCATGTGCCAGTGGTCCAAAAACCTTTGGATGCAGACATCTAGATTGCCGACTCGCCTCCAATTTAATCCGGCTAACAAAAAAATCAACTACTACTTTGTCCCAAAATTTCACCTCCTGGCTCACATTGAATCGTGTCAAACTCGTTATTCATTCAACTGGACTCCAGGTGTTGGTCACACGGATGGGGAAGCTCCTGAACAAGGTTGGGCAAATATCAACTGCATTGCTTCCAGCACCAAGGAGATGGAACCTGGATCTCGCCACGACATGATAGATGACCACTTTGGGGACTCAAACTGGAAGAAGAAGATCACACTAGGTATGTGACATTTGACACAATAATGAGAGATGCTGACCCTATTCTCTAGGCCGGACGCTATGCCACAATTTCATCACAGCAGTGAAAATAAGCATCGACCATCGTGACGCACTATGGGAGCTGCAGGATTCCATTGAAGCAACGGTACAGGGCAAGGCAGAACTGGAAAAGTGGATCCAGGAGGTGGAAGCTTGGGAAGTGGACAAGTCGCAACCAAATCCATTTGAGAGCAAGGTGACATGTACGTGAATTTTATGATGTGTCCATCATCTGTCTGATATCCTTACAGCTCTGACAACTTGAATCGCTTTTGTTCGATGCCACCTTGCTGAGCAAGATGCCAAAGATCTCGAGACTGGTTCAACTATATCGTTGCATGTTGAAGTGACTCCTACTAGCATCCTCGTCAGTTCTGGAATTGATCTGGAGAACACTCAGTAAGTAGTACTTTATCCTGCAAGCCGACAACATCCTTACCCTTTTCGGCAGTCGTAAACTCAAAGCGGACACAAGGGCATTGGGACAACATGCAACCGACGAACAAAGGGGCTGAATATTGATCCGTGCTAATACCCTCCAATGGCAAATTGATACATNGTTCAC